>JAVSBS010072474.1:0-14946 GCA_033124195.1 Coracias cyanogaster
TTAGGCTGACAGGCCTGTAGGTCCCTGGATCCTCCTTCCTGCCCTTCTTGTATATGGGCATCACATCGGCAAGTTTCCAGTCATCCAGGACCTCCCCCATTAACCAGGATCACTGATAAATGATAGAGAGTGGCTTGTCAAGTTCCTCCACCAGCTTCCTCAACACTCTCAGGTGGTGCTCCATCCCTGTCTTCACACTCAGGGGGCTGAGTACCCAAAGAATAACTGCTCTGGCTGTTGAAGACCGAGGCAAAGGTGGGATTAAGTACCTCAGTTTTTTCCTCGTCCTCAGTGTCAATGTTCCCCCTCTTGTCCAGTAAAGGATGGAGATTCTTTCTGACTTTTTTTTTTTATTAATGTATTTGTAAAATTGCTTTTTATTATCTCTTGCCACAGCAGCCAGACTGATGTAGAAAGCTACATGACCTAACTAAATCCCTGTATTCTTTCTGAGTAGCCTGCCCCTTCTTCCAGAGGTGTTAGACTCTTCTCTTTCTCCTAAGTCCCAGCAAAAGCTCCCTGTTCAGCCAGGCCAGTCTTTTTCCCCATCAGTTCATCTTGTGGCACATGGGGACAGTCTGCTCCTGTGCCTTTAAGACTTCCTTCTTGAACAAAGTCCAGTCTTCCTGTGCCCCTTTGCCTTTTATGACCGTCTCCCAAGGAACTTTCTCAACCAGCGTCCTAAACAGGCCAAAGTTTGCCCTTTGGAAGTCCCCGATATTGGTTTTGCTGCCCCTTCTCCTTACTTTGCCTGGAATTGAAAACTATCATTTCATGGTCGCTAAGCCCAAGACGGCCTCTGACCACCACGTCTCCCACAAGTCTTTCTCTGTTAGTAAAGAGCAGGCCTACAAAGGCACCATCCCTGGTGGGCTTGTTTACCAGCTGAGTCAGGAAGTTGTCTTCTACACATTCCAGGAACTTCCTGGACTGTTTCCTCTCTGCTGTGTTATATTTCCAGCAGATGTCTGGTAAGCAGAAGTCCCCTGTAAGAACAAGGGCTGCTGATTTTGAGGCTTCAGCCAACTGTCTGTAGAAATCTTCGTTGACCTCTTCATCCTGGTTGAGTGGTCTACAACAGACTCCCAACAGGATATCTGCCTCATTGGCCTGCCTCCTCATCCTTACCCATAAACATTTAACTGCTCCATCCCAGTTGCTGACTTCTATGCAATCAAAACACTCTCTAACATAGAGAGCCACCCCACCACCCTTTATACCTTGCCTATTCCATTTGAAGAGCTTGTAGCCACTCATTGCAGCACTCCAGTCATGGGAGTCATCCCACCACATTTCTGTCATGGCAACTCCGTCATAGCCGTCATGTTGCACAATGGCTTCCAGCTCCTCCTGTTTGTTGCCCATGCTGTGTGCATTAGCGTAGGTGCACTTGAGCTGGGCTAATGACTTCATTCCCAGCAATGGCCTGCCACCCTTAGGCTCAACTCAAGTGAGCCCAGTTTTATCCCCTTCCTGCCTTCGGACCTAGTTTAAAGCCCTCTCAATAAGCCCGGCCAGCTCATACACAAGGATCCTTTTTCCCCTCTGGGACAGATGAAATCCATCTGTTGCCGGCAGACCCTGTGCAGTGTAAAGCTCCCCATGATCAAAGAATCCAAAATTCTGTCTGTGACACCAGCCTCTAAACCACATGTTAATCGAATGGGTTTTCCTCCTTCCTTCAGTATTCTTTCCCACTACTAGAGGGATTGAGGAGAACACAACCTGTGCACCTGAGCCGTGAAGCGATCTTACCAGCACCCTAGAGTCCTTTTTCATTGCTTTCAAACTCTTCATGGCCGCTTCATCACTACCAGCCTGAATAACCAGCAGTGGATGATAGTCCGATGGCTGCAGCAGACTGGAGAGTTTATGAGTGATGTCCCTAACCCAGGCCCCAGGGAGGCAGCCGACTTCCCCGTGATGTGGGTCTGGCCATCATATTCACGACATCCTGAAAGAAATTTAATTCCTAAGTATTTCAGTCTTGGTCTGTGGATAAAGGAGTATTACCTGAGGCTAGAAAAGGAAACAACCTTAAGTAATTGTTCCTGGTACTTGTGTTTATAAATCGTAGGAGATTGAGAGCAGCAGAGCTCTTGGGCCTAATAATTCTGTATAGAGTCAGTGTAGAGTTGTTTTGTTACTTATATAAACTTAGCAGTCTTCCCAGTGTACGTATTTTAACCAGGTTTTGTTTTATGCATGCTTTGGAATCACGAGGGTCATAGAGGAACTGGGAAGTCCTCTATAGAAAAGAAAAAATGAAATTCTTTAATAGCAGGCAAGGTAACCTTTCAGGCTTTGTGATGAAAAAACCAAGGGAAGTGGATGTCACAGGGCAGTGACATCCAAAATGCAATTTTACTCTCTTGATGTAATTACCCATTATGGCAGAGTCTGAATTCAAAGCCATAATCAAACATGGTAGAATGACATTCTGAAGTCAGTGAATAGGTATGAGGGTTTAATTATCCTGTGCCAGAGAGAAATTTTAAGAGTTCAAATGAATGGTGTTTCCCATGTCACTGTATTTGCTGAGGTGTTAATGTAATCATAGGAATGAAAGAACTGATCTTACTTCATGTGAAGACAAGCAGTGTCAGCTCTCCAGAACAGCTGCTGAGATCAATAAGTAGAAGTCATTCTCTGGCAAGCACTCGCCTCCAGTCTATTGCCATTAGTCTTCCAGAATACCATGTGCAAGGGTGAATAGGTTTTTTTTTTTTCTGTTTTTTTTTTTTACAGAGTCTTTCTGTGGAGTAGTTTGTTAACAAAGAGCTGTTGTGTAATAAATCTATATATAGCTATTTTTTTTTTTAGTTTTTTTTTGTTGCTGTTAAAGTTGTTTTTTAAAAAATGTTTACAGAACCATTTGCTTGTTTATGATTTTTTCTTAACACACTGAATTCCCTATCCCGACAGCACTCCCATATGATCCCTCTTTGCAGGGTAACGTTGCTGCTGTGTGCCAGCTGAAGGGAAAGGTGAAAAAGCCAAAGTTTGAAGCTTTCAGGATTTATCCTGTTGATGGGAAATCTGTCTTTAACTACAGCTCTCTGAGCCTGAATTCTTCAGAATGTGCAAAGAAGCATCTTTGCCAGGAAATGGCAAAGGTAGACTGGATGCATAACTGGAAGTTCCTGCCTTGCTCTATGTAGTGCTTAAAAAAAAAGAAGTGAATTAAATAGCTTTACACTAATAACTCCCATGTTAGTGCCTCAGGACAGAAGTTGGGATCCAAAAGGATCTCAGTCTAAGGGGTATTCTATGTTGCTGCGTAAAATTCTGCTCTGAATGCTGTTCGTTATAGGCAAGGTGTCTCACCTCCATGGCTCAGACTGTCATTTTGAGCGCAAACTTTGATAACCTGGGTGGTCCCTTTCAGTCCTGTGTCCCACACATTTGATAGTGGGAGGATTTGAGTAATGGCAGCATCAGTGTATGCAGCATGATGTGATTTGAAGAATCACATTTATCTACTTTTGTGTGAATAGCTGACTTGAATCTTAATAACAAATGCTATTTTCCTGTCAGCTAGCAATAATTATTTTACAGCGATCCCACTGTATCACTTGTCATTAAATCCATTGTTGGCTCATAATAGAATGACATTTAAAAAACTTTTTTAATATGTTATGACATATATTTTGTATAATTTTGATCTATGATTACTTGCAGTCTGAAGGAAAGAAGTTATACTAGCTCTGTACCTTATAGGCTCCTTTCCCAGCAAAGGGGAATTCACATTAGCAAAAGAAGAGATTCACTTATTGCCATGAGTATCTGTCAGCCACATTTGACCCAGTGGATGTGGTTGCTGCCTGTAAGGAATTATTTGCAAAATCCAAGATGGATTTGTATTTCCTGGATTTAAGAGCAGCTTTGAGAGCAGCCTGCACCCTCAGATGCCTGAAGAGGCAGGTGTGGAGGAGTTACATGAGGTAACAGAAAACTGAAATGAACAGTTCAAGGTGAACTCAAGCAGGAGATGATTCTGCCTCCACTCTGGTGAGACCCCAGCTGGAGCACTGCGCCCAGTTCTGAAGCCCCCAGTACAAGAGGGTCATGGACTTGTTGGAGTTGGTCGAGAGGAGGCCACAAAGATGATCCGAGGGCTGGAACCCCTCTGCTGTGAGGACAGGCTGAGAGAGTTGGGAGTTGTTCAGCCTGGAGAAGAGAAGGCTCCATGGAGACCTTATTGCAGCCTTCCAGTATCTGAAGGGGTCCTACAGAAAGCTGGGGAAGGACTTTTCATGAGGGCTTGTAGTGACAGAGTGAGGGGTAATGGGTTCAAACTGGAAGAGGGGAGATTTAGATTAGAAATTAGGAAGAAGTTCTTCACTCTCAGAATGGTGAGGTACTGGAACAGGTTGCCTGGGGAGGTTGTGGATGCTCCATCCATGTGTTCAAGACCACACTGGATGGGGCCTTGAGCAACCTGGTCTAGTGGGAGATGTCCCTGCCCATGGCATGGGAGTTGGAACTGGATAGTCTTTAAGGTCCCTTCCAATCCAAATCATTCTATGATTCCGTGATTTTAGGAGCTGTTAAAGAGGCAGAGTGCTCTTAATACAGGGAAGTCTTTTTTGAGGGGTACAGTCTAGGCAGGTCTTTTGAAGGGAACACCTGTATTTGCAGCTTTGGTACACCAGCATCTAGCCCAACCAGGGGATTATTTGTTTGGATGCGGAAATTCTACCCTGAACGTATACAGAAAACCCATTTGCCAATATTAATTGGATATTAATAAGTATTAATGGACTGTAGAGTCCTTTAGTTTATGTGTACAGGTGAGGTCTAGTGTCAGAAAAATGATAATATTGCATTCTGTATGGGCTTCAGGCTTTTCTTCACAACTTTCTAATCTCATTGTAGCCTTCGTTTGCGTTTCCAAAGTCCCTCACTGCTTATTTGTCCTCCATCTTTTATATATGGTTTGTAGTTACAGTTTTATGGGATGTTTGTCCTCCACCACTGTTCTCTGTCAGTTTTTTCCTGCCCTTTGTCCTCTCTTCCTTCTCCTGTTCTTTACTATTTAGCTTCTGGTTTTCTGCGATTTTACTGCATCATCAACTTGACTTCTACATTTCCCTGTTTTTAACAGTCCTCAGCATTGTGCATATTCAAGCCCATGTGGTCTGCTATTAGGAAGAAAAATCACATGTTATTAGAGTTGGCAAGATGAGGGAATAAAGGGAATAGAATGGAGTTTGTTGTGCAGATCAGTAAATTCTACCAAATTACTTGTGCACAGTCACAGCACTGTGGAACAAGCTGAATGCTTGGAGGCTCATTATTGTATCTTGCAAGAATGTGTATGTGTTCATTTCATTTTCAGGATTTATCTTTTTTTTTTTTTTTTCTATTTACAAATTAAAGTAGTTTCTCAAACAGCTTAGAGTATAGCTGAAGTGGAATGGTTAGTGAAAACAAAGGGCTTTTTTTCTGATCCATCATGCTGGAGAATATATCTTCTCCGAAAGGAGCAGAGAAGGTTCCTTTTGCCAAAGAGACACAAAAGCAGAGGGGAAGTGGGCAGTACGGGATCAAAACCTGGGAAGCTGAAAAACGGGCAGTGCAGCAGCTGGTGACTGACACCAGAGTTACTCAGCTGAAATAAATGAGGGACTACTGGTTGGTTAAAATGTTCCATTGACCATTAGCACCTCCTGATGGGTTGAGAGAAGGGGAGAGAGCTGACCTCTTACCCCAAACAACACGAAGTGTAGCCTGGCAGTACCAATAGCTGTGTAACGTTAGCACTAGCCATGGAGCTGAAAGAAAAGAGGAAGGAGGCTCCTTCTGCTCAAGCAGGGTCCTCATGGGCATGACCAGTGTTATAGTAGATAATGAAATAGTTTCTGAACTTACCACTCACGGTACCCAAAATGTGGAACAAAAGCAGATCCCATTCCAAGGCAGTCTCGGTTTGATACATGGCCTCTCTAACTGTTCTGGTTTTCCTCTCAAACACAGAATTTGACCGTTTTCTGTAACACCATCCATCGGGAGGCGAAAAAGTTCTTGGGGTTTATCTGGTTTCCTAAAATTTCTCCATACAGTTTCTGCAGTGACTCAGCTCTCCTTTAACTGCATAGTTTGAGGTAAAACAGGGAAAGTACAGGGCTAACAACAGGCAGCAGGAGTTCGTTTCTAACTTAGGAAGGATAGTTTTATCTGGAAAAATCTCAGCAGTGGACCACAAAAAGTTGAGCTGTGTTTTGCCATTGTGAAGATGGATATTCCTGCTATGATTCCAGTGGATGTGCTGCTTCATCAGGACGCTTGGGCTCTTAGCCCCAAGAGCTTAATACTAATGATTGTGGTTTTAGATGCACTAGAGCAGCTTCTGCTTTCTAAAAGTACTATGCTTTGAGGTTATCCTTGAGATGACCGACAGCTCTCACTGTTCTGGCAGTGCTGTCTGGCCAGCCCACTTCTTACCAGTGGGAAAAGATAAATAACTAGTGAAGTGCTGGGCTGGGTCTGCCCTCTCAGGGTCATTGTGAGGAGCAGGATATTGACGCAGAGTGACACTGACACAGAGGGATGGCACACATTCACCTGTGAGTTTAGCAGCTGTGTATGAACCGCAGGAAGGTGCATCACACCCTTTATATCACTGCAGAGAAATGGGGCATAAATGTGCAGTTGAGTCCCCTGCCAGGTATTTCTCAAGTGTGCTGTAGGTGCCTGCACATTGAATAACAGCATAGAGAATTGGCAGCTTGCTCACAAAATGGATTTTAATTTTTATTCATGTGTATCAACCACAACAGATTGAAAGGCTAGTCACAGAGATAAATAGTCTTCCACAGCGAAGCATGGAGTTTGGTAAGATCTTATCACGGCAGTTGTTAGATAGCTACCCGAGACTCTAGTAACTTATTTTTTGTGACTTTTCCCTGGTGATTCTGGCCTGGCATCTTAAAGGGATTGAATTTTCCTTTAGAAATGGCAGGAGAGTGCTCTGCATGCTAATATGGCGCTGGTGCTGCCGTGAGACAGATGGAGCTGGGACAAGCGGCACATGGATTTTGATCTTTACAAGAAGCCACCTGAGCTTTTCATGACAGCAGCCCCACAGACTGGTAATGGATCTGTTAAAATTAACTAATCACAAAGCTTTTAACTTGGAGCTCTGACATGGTCCCAAAGCTTGCTTGTGGAAGGGAGTTGGAATGCAAAGAGGTTTAGCAGGGAGACCCATGTACAGCAAAACTGCACATCCTCTGGCAAATGGAGCGTCTTAGGATGGAAGACCTTGGCTATACTCCAGTTTTACACCTCCATTTACCCAGCTTAGCCTTAGTTCCTGTGTAGTAAAATAGACGAGGGAGGTGCGTATCTGTCTTGGCTTATTCTTCTGTAAAGCTGATTTTGCTGGCTGCCTGATCTTCCTTTATACCAGTTGACGACAATCAGTTTTCATCACCAAGGTCAGGCAAAAAACTTCCTCACAGGTGGACAGCAAAAGCAGATAACTGGTCCAGAGGGGACCTGAGGTGAGGCAGTTGCATCTGCACGGTCACAGCAGCCTGTGTGCGCCTTGGTGAGGTGGTCAGGGGGTAACCTCGTGTTCTCCCATGAACAGTAACAGATAAAGCTGTATTTCATTTTGAAACAGTATTTTGAAAAGTTTGCCATGTGTTTCATTTTGCCCAGAACCAACTGAGATTTGCTAGCATATTTACAAGCAGAACATAATAGATTTATGGTGGTTGCTGTAATCTTTAATCTTTTACAACTTTTCTGCTGCACGGTACCTTTTACCTTGCAAAGCGCTTGCTTAGTGCAGTTCTTCTCAAGTGCCTCTGACAGACATGCTTTTGGAAGCAGCCTTGATTAATTCCACATTCATGTGGGTTTTATGGAGCCTACAGGACAGTGAATTGTCTCTGCTGTGGGCACTCGGCATTATTTACCACCTGTATTGGTGGAATCCTTGTGAGAAAGGTGATTTTTCGCAATAGAGGCCTTTAGCCTACTTTTTTCAGTTCAAACAGCCAGAACTTATTTTTCCTAACTGGTTTCTAGTGCCTGGTTTTTCTTTTACACTCTTTTGGTTGGCCTTGCGAAGGCACTCCTCGGATCCTGCAAACTACATTTGACTATGCCAAGCTGAAAGCATCTGAGTTATCCACACGTGGGGCAAGAGCTAAGTTTCAGCTACAGACGCTCCAAGGACCTCTGAAAAGCGAACCTCTGACATTATCCCTCAGGAAGGCAGGACTGATTCTGAAGGTAAAGGGTAACCGGCTTTGGATGCTGACCCTGGCCCCTACCTTTGCACAGCAACAGCCATCCTGCACTTTGTGGAAGGCAGATAACGTGTGACATGCTTCATTTAGCACAATACAATAACAAAAATATTTGTTAAAATTAGTGTTGATAGCACTGATTGACTGAGTCTTACAAAGCTTTTAGGAAAATACATCAGCACAGGCACAAAATGAGATTTTTTTTTTAGTTCTGTGTTTTGATGTCCAGAGATAATGGAGGAAGCAGGAGAATTTCTGTTCAATTAACTGACTTGCCTGTCAGTGTACAGCAGGTGGGAAGAGGAGAACAATTTTTGGCCAGCTGGCGTAGCAGCTCTAAAAGAAATTGTAATGTCCCCTAATGAAACATTGGGGTCGAGGCCCTTCTATAGACAAGATGCCAAATGTCTCCCCATGTGTCCTCTGGATTACCATGGTGCTTTATAGACTCCGGAGCCCTGCACTTCAGCCCATTGGTGCAAAAATCCCACCCGGACATCCCAGTTTGCAAGACTAAAGCATTTGTACTCATTAATATGAAAAGCGGTGTGGGTGGCCTGCGCCTAGCTGTTCTTTTGTTGGCTGAATCATAGTGCCTGCATCTACATGAGTGACTCAAACCCTGAGCCTGCCTTTAAAGCACAGAGTGATCAAAGGGACAGAAGCTCGTTGGTGGCTACAAGTGCTCTAGAAAAATAAACACAGGAACTACAAGAATGTTGGTAACAAAAGCAGAGGTAAACCTTTGAGGCCGACTCACTACCACCCACCTCTCTCTCTTTTTAATTTTTTCTTTTTATTTCTTGGGTGCCAGTCCTTGTATTAAAGGGACACTCAGGAGCAAGCTGCCTGCCCTCATTGGTTTACAGTGGCAGGCTTTGAACCGAGTCACCCTTTGTGTTCTCTGTGCTTGGCCATCTGCTTTGATTCCACTTTGATTTTTGTTCAAATTATGAAACTTGGATTTTTTGCCTGTTTCCTATAATTCCAACAGACAGCCCTTTTTTACTAGATCACACATAAATTCTCAGGTTATTAGATAACTGACATCTTGCACTTCATTCTAATTATGGCAGTCAGACCTGACTCTGTCATATCCTAGGTTTCTCAAATGCATTTTTCAAGCCTTCCAACAATAGCCCATGGTAAGACATTTCTGGTTTACCTCACAAAATTGGCTACTCTCCTGCAAAGACAACACTTTACAAAGGAGATGTCATGTGCATTAACCTCTAAGGGTCTGCTTTGGGAGAGAGATTATAAAAAAACAAACCAACCCCCAAAGTGCTGTATTTTTATTTCTTGCTTTTAATAATATCCCAACCAGCCTCCTTTTCCAGTGCAGTGTTTCTCCTCTGACAGAAAGAGAAACCATCCATGCTGGATGACAGGCGTTGCTAAAGGAACATGGAATTCAAACACGATGAATATATTAAAGCTGAACATGCAGACTCACATTGTCATCATGTCATTTATTTTTTGCTTGTTTTTATGCAAGGTGGTTTTGAGGAGGGTGGCCACAGTACCACAGCTCCACCATCTAGTTTAGTGCCAGCAGCGTCTGTTCCCTGCACGTTCTCACACTACTATGTCCTCTCCCAACGTGTCTCT
The DNA here is from genome assembly GCA_033124195.1 of Coracias cyanogaster. NCBI lineage: Eukaryota > Metazoa > Chordata > Aves > Coraciiformes > Coraciidae > Coracias > Coracias cyanogaster. Next base: position 9,876 of record JAVSBS010072474.1, read on the forward strand.
CTCGGATCTCCTCCTCAGTCACCTGAGGATTTTTGTTCAATATCTGCTTTGCTGTAGCAGTCAGAGCTGGTTGCTACGTGTTATGGATTTTCCCTGCACTATATAAGTGGTGTAATTCCTCTCCCTGCCTTCCTGACGAGGATTCCTGGCTCTCCAGTGAATGGTTCTACCATCAGTACAGGGCTGGGCAGTGCTGGAAGGTAGAGGAGTGGCTCCAACTGTCCCACTGGTGCTCTGACCACCCTCCCCAAGGTCTCATCATTCCTCCTGGTGCACTGGGGTCCAGCTGTACCCCTCCCACCCCACAGGACAATTTACACCAGCTGGGCTTTCTGCTTGTGTGTGACAGGTAACCGCCTAGTCCTAAGGATAGGCTTTGTGCCTCTAACAGAGTTTACTTTTTGCTATAAATGCAAATACAAGGTCTTAAAAAAAATATTTATCATGTAGGCTTCCTGTCCCTGTTTCAACTGCTGGACTGGCTCTCAAACCACGTGCTTTATTGAGCTGCTTGTGAGCATTACCTGACCCGCCATTATAGAATCCCAGCATGGTGAGGGGTGGGTGGGACCTCTGGAGATCATCTCATCCACCCTTCCTGCTCCATCAGGGTCACCCAGAGCAGGGTGCCCAGGAGCATGTCCAGGTGGCTTTGGAATCTCCCCAGAGAAGAAGACTCACAACCTCTCTGGGCAGCCTGGGCTAGGGCTCCATCACCCTCACAGTAAGTAAGTGTTTCCTTACCTTTAGGTTGAACATCCTGTATACCAGGTTGTGACCATTGCCCCTTGCCCTGTTACTGGACACCACTGATAAAAGTCTGGCCCCATCCTCCTGACACCCGCCCTTTAACTATTGATAACCATTGAGAAGATCCCCGCTCAGCCTCCGCTTCTCCAGGCTAAATAGTTGCAGCTCCCTCAGCCTTTCCTCTTATGGCAGATGCTCCAATCCCTTAATCATCCTCGTGGCCCTGTGCTGGACTCTTTCCTGTAGCTCCATCACCCTCTTGAACTGGGAGGGCCTAAAACTGGACACAATACTCCAGATGAGGCCTCACCTGGGCAGAGCAGGGAAGAGAACATCCCTCAACCTGCTGGCCACACTTTTTTTAATGCATCTCAGGATGTCACTGGCCACCTTGGCTGTGAGTGCACACTGTTGGCTCATGGTTAACATGTTGTCTACCAGGACTCCCAGGTCCTTTTCCCCAGAGCTGCTGTCCAACAGGTCAGCCCCCAACCTGTACTGATACATGGGGTTGTTCTTCCCCAGGTGCAGAACCCTACACTTGCTCTTATTGAATTTCATTAGATTTCCCCCTGCCCAACTCTCCAGCCTGTCCAGGTCTTGCTGGATGGCAGCGCAGCTCTGGTATGTCAGCCACTCCTGGTTTTGTATCATCAGCAAACTTGCTAAGGGTCTGCTCTGGCCCTTCTTCCAGGTCATTAATGAATATATTAAATGCAGCTGAACCCAGTACCAACCCTTGGGGGACACCTCGAGACACAGGACTCTGCCCCACTGACCAGTACTCTCTGGGCTCTGTCCTTCAGCTAGTTTCTCCTGAAACTGTTTCCAGGAATGAGTTTCTTCTGAACTGGGGAGCTGAGACCAAGACACAATACTCCAGAGGTGGCCTGACCAGGGCAGAATAGGTGGATACCCTCCTTTTACCTACTGGCCACACTCTTCTTAATGCATCCCAGGACAACATTGGCCTTCTTGGCCATGAAGGCATGTTGCTGGCTCATGAGTGTCCATTGGCACTCCCAGGTCCTTCTCCACGGAGCTGCTTTCCAGCAGGTCAACCCCTCAGCCTTGTACTGGTACAAGGGGCTATTCCTCTCTGGATGCAGACCCCTACACTTGCTCTTGTTGAACTCACTTCTCACATTCAGATCTTGCTTCTGGGTATATTCAGCCTCTCAGATCTTGCCTGGTGAGGCAGACTCACTCTAGGCAGGCAAACTGAGTGACATCTCTGCAAACACTTCCAGGCTGGAGCTTCAGCTTTAGTGACTAACCTGGTGGGTTTGATTTGGTTTTACTGAACACTAGGAATCAGCTTGTGATTTACATCTTAGACATTTTAACGCACAAAGGTTGTACATAATGGCTAAAAAAAAAAAAAGTGATCTCAAATACAGGCTTACAACACTGTATGAGTTCGAGCACCACATGCTTTAGCTTTGTACAGTTCCAACGTAGGTTGCCTGTAAATGCTCTGGGGCTATTTATATAATGGTGTATGAAGGTACAGCAGCTTTCATTTTTCTTCTCCGTATTTTAGGGAATCACTTCATTTAAAAATTGACTCACTTTGGCGCTCAAAAGCACCCAAAATGTCCTGTCTAGGTGGCCATTCCTCACCTGTACCTTTTTTTTAAAGCCTAGCTGGCTGAGCACCTGGACATTCTGTTTCTTAGAAGCATAGAATTGTTTTGGTTGGACCTTTAAGATCATTGAGTCCAACTGTTAACTCATGTCTGGTGAACTTGGTTTTTATCCCCTTCCCCATTTGGACCTAGCTTAAAGTCCTCTCAGTGAGCCCTGCCAACTCCTGAGCGAGAATCCTTTTCCCCCCTTTGAGACACCCAAACTCCATCTGTCTCCAGCAGGCATGGTGCCGTGTAAACCTCCTCATGATAAAAAAAAAAAACCCCAAATTCCACTGGTGGCACCAGCCTCTGAGCCATGTGTTAATCAGGCGTATTTTCCTATTCCTTTCAGTATTTGCCCCTGAAGAAGGGAAAACGCTACCTGTGCTCCCAATCCTTCAACCAGTTGCCCCAGTGCTCTGAAGTCCTTTGTAATTGCTTTCGGACTTCTGTCCATAACCTCATCACTGCCAACCTGCAGAACCAGGAGCAGGTAGTAATCAGAGGGCTTGTAATATAGAGGTCCTACATCCATCTATTCCCACACTCCAGTTGTAGGAGCCGTTCCACCACGTCTCAATGATGCCAATAACATCACAGCGGTGTAGATGCGCACACATCTCTACCTCCTCTTGTTTGTGTCCCATGCTAATTTGAAGAAGTTTCATGGGTTTTTTGAACTAAATTAAACTGCATCTGACAGCAAATCTGGCATTAACGGGAAACTTGTAGTTACTACAGCAGCTACATCCAGAGCACTGTGAAGTGGTTTAATTGGTATTTTGTTCTTTATTGTGGGAGAGTTCTGGCCTTTATTTTGCTGTCATGCCATCAAATTGTCTAAGATAGTGCTTCGCTTCATTTAATTACTCAGCTCTGGCAGAAATGTAATCTTTCAGCATCAGCATCTCACGCTTGATATAAATCAGGCTTAACAAGGTCAGACTTTAGTGTGTCAGCCTGGGAAACAATGATTCATTAGCTCCTGTGTTGAACCTGGCATTTTACTATTGAACATGAGATTTGTCATTTCGTATCCGGCCTCTGTCTTCTGCCGGCTGTGAGGAAATGGGGCCTTAGCCAATGACATCACCATCCATGTTCACCCATTCAGAGCTACCGAACTGCGGGCAAATTGTGCCAGAGCCCACACCAATCTTTGCCTGCTATAACACCCACTGATCAAAATTCCTTATTCGAGTCACACTTCTCCTAAGAGTTGTTGGGCAGCAAGAATGAAGGAACAGAGTTGCAGTAATTGCTAAAAGCGGTAAGCTCATCGGCTATTGCAGTAATTGATTTTACAGATTCAGTGGTGTTTAGTAAACATCTTTCTTTGAAAATTAAAACGTTGTTTATTGGGGATTTGTAGAGATACAGGTGAATCCCAGCGCACTTCATTCCAGGTCACTTTGCTATAAACATTCATGTTCAAGAGCAAACAATCTGCTGGGACAGGAGGAGGCACCATCATCCTCACACAATAGGAAGAGTCTCTCCAGACTGATATGCTACAGTGAAGGTCTTTTGGATACAGGTAATGAGGTGTCAAAAGTTAGGGCTGGGCCAGCCACTCGACAATTAACCCCTCTCAGATGCTCTCTATTAACCCCTCTCCCATCCCAAAGGGGAAGAGGAAAGGAGTAAGGGAGAGAGATTTATAGGTTGGAAAACTAAAACAGCTTTAATGAAATAGTAATAAAATGGAATATATAAAAATATATACAAAACCAATATCGAACCCAACCCCACCGATGGCAATGTCACCACCACCACCGCTGCTGTGGAGCAGGCACTGGGGAAATCCCAAACTGGACTCCAGCAGTTGGGAGCTGGATTCTGGAACTGGATTTAGGAACACACAGATTGGGAGTGAAGGCGGGACAGAATCCTCCTCAAACACCTCAGCCATTGAAGAAGCAGCTTGACGCTCATAATCTCTCAGCTTTATACCAAATAAGATGTTATGGGATGGAATCCCTTGTTGGTCAGGTTAGGGTCTCCTGTCCTGTCTGCTCCTTCCTACAGGTGCCACCTCTTGCTAACTGCACCCCCAATGTGGCGCACAAGATCTAGCAGTGACCTTGGTCTGCACAGGAGCAAGTATGAGCAAGAGCCTTTCTGCACACCGCAACCCTTGGTAGTAACCAAGGTCAAAAGCACAGTTAATTAGAAGACTCAGTTGAAAAGTGAAATCACTGAACAGTTCTGCTTTAACTCAAACCAGGACAGATGGCAAACAAAGCATTCGGTGAAGAGCAGGTAACTGGTAACATGTACCTGTGACCCAAAATAACTGCCTTCCTTCTAAGAGCTGGCCAGCAAATCCTTCCTTAAGGCAAGCCTGGGGACACTGCTGAAATGTGTCACTGGATCAAACTGAGCTCACAGTGACAGGTGAGAGGCACCTCAATTAGGTCTGGGGGTTTGCAAGAGGGTAGGGGGGAAAAAAAAAAAAAAAAAGAGTAAACTGTCATCAGGTCCGAGGAACACCCATGAAAAAAATCGATTGTCTTAGTGATTTTTTTAAAAAAAAACAGATATGACAGCTTATATTTAAATAAACCCCCTAATTATTGTTTTTAAAAACAAAACAAAGGTGCCGTGCTTCCGTCTTCCGAGTTCCTGTTTCCCGGAAGAGTCCCTGATGATTCATGGGAGTCGTAGTTTAAGCTGACTTAAAAAGACAT
>JAVSBS010072475.1:0-14913 GCA_033124195.1 Coracias cyanogaster
CTGGAGAAGCACCCAAAGCAAGCATCAGTTGGAGGTTGATAACCTGCCACTCCTGGCCCCACAAAGACAGTGATGGACTGCTTGCAAAGTGCTTCGAGTGCATGTGCCAGAATACTTGTGCGCAGACATACAAATAATATGAGGGTGCTGGAGATGAAGTATGCCCAGGAAACACTGGGCTTTTCCTTCCAAAGCTAGCCTGAGTGAGGGAGCTGGAGGGCAGGAGCCTGCGGAGACACTTGTTGTCCAGTGTTTGCCCTGCTATATGAAATTCTTGCCTGTCATCTCCTGTTAGATCTGGTAACTTGTCCAAACTGGAGGAGAAAATGGATTCCTGTAGGAAATTTCAGGCATTGTAAAGAAACATGAAATTTCAGGCTCTTTAATTATCAAACCAAGTTCTGAAAGCCAGAGGAAGCAGAGAAATCTATGAAAATCTGCTCAGAGGAGAATTAAGTTAAGATTTCTTGGAAAAGTAGCAGGGTTAAACACTGCCTGTTGTGCATCATGAGAGCACAGCTATGCTTGCTTGTTAGGGGGAAGAACTCAGCCACTGAACAGGCTTCTGGCGAGAAGGGGAAAGCTGGCTCTCCTCGGCGAGCGGGTTAACGCCACTCGCAGAGATTGCCAGGGGATGGAGAGACCTCCCTTCTCCCTGTGCCTAGATTCCTAAACAGAGCTCGACAAGCCTAGAGCCTGCAGAAGGCTGCTCTTGAAAGTGAAACGCAGAGGAAAGTGCACTCGGCCTGGGGGCTGTAGAATTCAGCCTCTGCCTGCCCAAAGAGCATCCGGCACATGCCCAAATAGCGCTGACTGCCCTCGAGTCCTGCCTGGCAGTGCAAAACCCCCGTCTGTAGCCAGAAAGTTGGGATGTCCGGCGCAAGCGATGGCGAGCGGGCAAGGCGAGGAACGCCAGATGTGCCTTCCCCAAGACAGATGTGAGGGCGGAGCCTTCCCAGCGGCTGCCGCCGGGAGCCGGCAGGTGAGGCGGCGGCTGCCGGGGGTGCTCGTGTTGGCAGCCGGGGGTGCCGGTGTTGGCAGCCGGGGGCCGGCCGGCTGGAAGCCGCTCTAGAGCCCGCCCCGTCGCGGCGGCCGCCTGGCCGGCAGTGACACCGCGCGGCGGGCACCGGCACCGGCACGGCCGGTCGCCTCCTTCCTTCCCCCCGCGGCGCCCGGGAGAGCGGGGGCTGTGAGCCGGAGCACCTGCGGAACCGGGGACGGCGGTCTCGGCTATGGGCGGCGGAGTCGGTGCGGCCTCGTCCTCCAGCAGCCTTGAGGAGAGGAGCCGCCTCCTTCCTCCTCTTCTGCACAGAGGCGTGTACAGGCGCACAGCCCCGCCGGCGCTGCTGCAGCCCACCCCGCTTCTCCTCCGCTGGAAGCCCCTAACGCCGTCGTGCCTTGTCTCCACCGGCTGGCCAGCGTGGCAAAGGCTCCAGCAAAGCCTCCCAGCCCCGCGGGAGCCTCCAGGCAGCAGCGTTAGCTGTAATCAAACTCACCCGACTTTTTTCCCAACCTCCGTCCCTTGCACCATCCCCGTTTGGCTCGCCCTCCTGGGATGTTTTAAATGAGATTCTAATTTCTTCAGGCCAGGGATGATCTTTTATCGCGTCTGGTACAACCCTTACCTCACTGGGGCGCAGGCAGCATGGGACCTGCAGGCATAATTACAGTCCCGATGATAAATGCCAGTCACACGGGTTGTCTCCCCGGCCGGGCTACTGTGCTGGAATCAAACGTGCTGATTGTTTTCAAAAGGCAGGTGTGTACTTGGGGCCTGATGCAAGGCTGTCCTACATCCTGCTCTGGGTCATGTCGGGCTCTCAGGATTCGGCCCTCAAGAGCAATTGTACTCCTCCAGCCTCGTGTGCTGCAGGGCATTGGCTCCTGGCCTTCCCCAAAAGACCTGAGACCCCTGCGCAGCACCGCAGGCCAACACAGCGTGTGGAGATGATGCTCACCCAGAGGACACGCCCGTTCGTTTGTCTGCGGTGAAGGAGGGGTGAGCTGACGCAGCCTTCTTCTTATTTAACTTTGTGGACGGCGGCCTTTCCTGAAGGCTGTCATCCTGGGGTGCCTGGCACAGCAGACATGCTGGGTACGTTTCTCCTAATTTTCCTCATAATGAGCATGTGGTAATTGCTGGTGCCAGACAGCGCTGCACTGCCAGCACCACAGACACCCACGGCAAGACTTGGGAGGACAAGGAGACTCCTCTCTGACTCTCAGATTAATATATGTCAAGTCAAGCTGGTCGCTCTAGCTGTGCAGATCAATACAGAACAGATACATCAGCACATCCCAAATGGCCGATTTGCAGCCATGGCTCTCTCTTCTCTGGAAGTGACATGCCAGGACTACCAGCATCTCTGATGAGTGCACCGGTGCTTGCAGACACTGCTGGCACTTAATTCTGCTGCAGTTCCGCACTGCAGACACAGATTTCTGGGGAGATTGGATCCCAGGTTTTCCCCAAAGTGACCAGATTAAATGGCAAGTCTTCAGCTGTGGAGACAGGACCAGAAGTGTCACCACCTGCTCATGTGCCATTGTCAGATCACTCAGGGAAGGCTGATGCACTGAGACCATGGAGGACAGTTCTCCTTCCAGACTCTATGGCAACTGTACCAGCAATCCCTGGTGGAGCGCTGAGGCTGGCAGGGTTGCATATCCCAGTGCCCAAGACCCCTTGGTATGTATCACCTCAACTCTGGAACTGAGTCACCAACACATATCCAGAATGAAAATGCAGGAATATATCCCTTCCTTCTACTCACTCTGTCCTTTGAATACTAATTGTTTTTTCTTCTTAAGTCTCTATGGGGTCCTCAGATGCTCATTCTCAAGCCCCCTCAGAAACATAACTTGGAAGAACGCTAAACACATCCACACCTGGCACTGGGCAGATGCCCATCTGGATGCTGGAGAGAGCTATGGAAGAGTCTATTCTCTGAACATCACTGAGATCAGAGAGAGCTGGGCCTCTCATCTGCTAGGCAAACAGCAGTTGCATAAATTGAAACTGCCTCAGGCTGACTGGAGTAAACTCACACGCCCAGTGTGTCCTGGAGTTCAGGTGTTTCAGAGAAGAAAAGCACGGGAAATCTCCTTGTCTGCTAGGGCCAGTTTGTTGCTCCACCTTTTTCAGCTCTCCTCTGGCAGGTTGTCATTACTCCTTGCCTATCACACAGTCCTCCCCTGCCATGCACTCTGGGCAGGTTTCCAGGCTCCAGCTGGAGAACACCAACTTGATTAGATTTGGTTCACAAAGGCATTTCACAACACTTGTTCACCTAAACAGAAAAAAAGTCCTGGGTCTGAGGATCATAATTAAGGCCAGGATAGATCCTTTTGAAGCAAACTACTGGTAAGGCACCAAATTTTAAATAATGCTATTTCCTGCCAAAATCCCCTGCTGAGGAAAAAGTTCACGTAAGTTCAGCTACTCAACCCATGACTTCCTGAAATAACAGGCGACATATTTTTGGCTTTTGGGTCCCTTAAATATAGAGGCTCCTGTTCCAGTTTTTTCAAATTAACAATGGTTCATGTATGCAGGAGGCTTTAGCTGTGTCTTCAAGCCTCAGACAAACTGGATGACACCAAGGATGAGGATGATGTTGTATCTCCTACTACTTCACCTCTGGTTCTTTTTTACTTGGACTCCCAACTGATGTGTCCAACATGCACACTAGGAACAAGAGCAAAAACCCATCACACATGGTAGTGTTCAGTTCCCAATAACTTCTGCTCAGGCTGACCTGGGAGGGTAGACTTGCTGGCCTGGTTCCATGCCCTGGTGTCTGTCATACTGAAAATTCACTTTTTCTCCCCTAGCTGTTTTCTCAGGAGCTACAGAGAGGTGGGAATGAGCTGGTCTCTTTCTGAAAGCTAGCAGTCTTTGATGATTGCTGCAGAATTCATAGAGTGATTTGCCACCACAGCCTCTCCATCTGAAATCATGCTCAGTTGCATGTTTCACAGCAAGCCCCTCACCTTGCTGGTCCACAAAGCCATAGCTGGAACTTCTTCAAAAGCAACAAACAAAGCACACTGCACAAGAAGAAAACTAGTGGTGGCATACTAACACCCTTCCTGGGTGCTCAGGGAGTTTGGCAGAGCTGACCACTTCGGAATGAAGACTGAGGAGCATCATTTGCAAGCCTCTGTTTCTCCAGGTTAAGAGGTCAGCCTCTCTGACCGGCTCTGCGACAAGCCTATCCATAGGCACTCACAGATGCTGGGACCAGGTGGGCCTTGGCTCCAGCCCTTTCAGCAGTTTCACCCTGAAAGAAAAACACTGTGGGGACATGTTCTTTTGCCTCTCCATGTGCCCACTGAAACCATTCCAGAAAAATAATCTCTGCCAAATGTACTTTCTTCAGAAGCAGAACAAAGCCCATTCTGTGAATCCCAACAACAATGGGCTCATTAAAAACTTCTTGTTTTGCTGCAATGAAAATGCTCTTGAGGAATGGGCCTAAAAAAGGCGGTACAGCCAAGAGCACAACAATTAATTGATGGAGAAGGTATCCACAGTCAGACACACCACTAGGATGGAGGTGCTTCAGTCTTACTGGAAAATGCTAGAAGGCAAAGCAAGAGCTATTCTGGAGCAGAGGAAAAAAACATTCAGGCATGCATTTCACCAGCCTGTGGCACTCCTCACATGATGGAAAAGGCACCTGAGGGCCACATGATTGGTCCCCAGGAGAAGGCCGTGACTGTGGTGAACCTCTGAGAAGTGAAGGAGACTGGCCTGCAGCTCAACACTTCTCCCATCAGCTCCCAGCCTTGCTGAAGGTAGAGAAGTTTCACACCGCATCAGATGCAACATGGGGCTATGCCACCACAGTGGCCACAGTGCCTGTACCCACACTCAGGCACAATCCCCGGTGTCCTCGGGGGAAGCACAGCCCCCAGCTCACCAGGTGAGTCCAGTGCACCACACTGTGACCTGAAACAAGAGGAAAGGCTTTTGGCCGTATCACAATGAGGTGTTTTGATCATGATTTCAACTGGAAATTCAAGTGAAGTCAAGACCGTTGTGCAAAATGTTTCCATACCGGTGAATCAGCTTCTTCCACAAGGAAAAGCTGTGCCATTCAAAAAACGTTAGCCCGTTATGCATAACAAGTCCTCCCCCAGAGACCTCACAATTAAGGCCTCAGACAAGCTGAAGCAGGCAGGCAAAATAAACCCTGTGTTCGGAGGTATCCATTATGCAAGCGGAGCAGAAATCTGAGCTTACCACTGGGCTGACCGATGCCAGAGGGGAAGAGTTTGTTGGCAAATTTCAAAATTAGACTTAAAAGAAGAAGAGCTGGTTAATATGAACCAAGCAGCCTCGCTAGGCTGAAAAATGATGAAATAGCCCTTTGCATGTTCCTGCCTTCCCATTTTATGCGTATGTGATAAATAATTAACCAGCTCTTTGTCTTCAGCCCTTGATGAATTCTAGGGTCTAACAACAGGAGTAGCCGATGGTATCTTGACTGTTTTCTGTGCAGACAATACCAGGCTCTTGCATGTAGTCCTACAGTGTTACAGAGCAGGTTCTCCTTATCCTCCCAATCGGATTTCTGTCCTGTCCTCCTCCTGTGCACGTAATTATCCTCTGGAGCCATGTTCACGGAAGCAATAAGCCCATACGCCACTCAGCAGCGCCATATGGACTGGCAGACTGCTAAGGCTGGGCTATAATTATACAGTAGAAGGCCTTCAGCAGCAGTCATCAGACCTGGACAATAACAGCAAGCAAGCAACACCTTGTAGGCCAGCTTCCCTATGAGGTATTTTTATTACTTTTGTGGTCATGAGTCATATGGGAGTACCTAGCATGTAACATGTCACATACAAGTTTTAGGCCTGGAGACCAATGGAGCAGACAAAAACATCCTTTCTTTGGCTGTAATCTGAGCCATCCTTGAGACACAAGGTGTGTTATCATCCCCATGGCAGTCATCCTGGTGTCCAGGCAAGCTGGGAGTTGGGCAGCATGACATCTACCTGAGCTCATGAGGTCATATTTGGTAGAGAAAAGCAATTTCCTGTGGTTTTGTTGAAGAAAGCTACAGCTCAGGATGTTGTGGCAGGTCAGTGACTCCTGTATGGTGAGTGAGTGTCTCAGCTTTCTGCTGGCACCCATCTCTGTACAGGACTGGGTACCCACAGGTCTGCAGGAGACCATCAGTTGGTCACTTGCTGTGGTCCCACTTGCAAGTGATACTCTGTGATGTGAAAAAGCGAGGCCTTGCTTGGCTGGTGGCCAGGAACCCCAGCCTGTCATCCTCAGTGTGGCTCCTGGGGGTTAGACAGAGCCAGAAGCCTTCCTGGCTCACACAAGGGACATCATCATCATCTTCCCGCTGACTGCCTTTTCCCAGTGCCCAGACATGCCCATCCTCTGTTCCAAGACACATTACGCCTGGGAAATTCTTTGGGATACTCTCTGCATGTCCCATCTGCAAAGGTGTCCCACCATGACCAGGAGTTAGAGAGCTGCCAAAGCAACTGAAACACAAGACAGGAGGTATGTGAATAAATCTAATCTACCACCATTGTGGGCAAGCATAGTCCCTGCTGAGAACAAGCAACACAGAACGGGACACCAAAACAATGCAAATCCCATACTTCCCCTGTAAACTAGTACAGATTCAAAGGACATTGTCTGGGCCTCTATTAAGTGCCATCTACCTTCTAAAAGACAAGGGCATCTAGTCCTTTCTGATATCCCAATTCACTTCGGATACATATACCTCAAACATGTAATTTTGCACCTTGATGCCATGCCTCAAAGTTTCAAGTCTAGAAAAGCCTACCAACCCAAGGGACCACCAAGGGCAGGATTGTTGTATTCCGCCTCCTAGCAAACCATTCACCTGTCCAAAGCTCGGAAAGCTCCGCAGGACACATTGCGCACTTTCATCCACCTCCTAGAAGCTGCTTGGAAGCCGCAGTTACACTGGAACTGTGATGATATTGGAGGTTTATCTAAATCACACCACTGCCTGCAAGTGCCTATATTTCATCTGAAGGGGTTAAGGTGGGGAAAAGCATCCTGGATGGAGCTGGTGCATGCTTCTGCTGCAGACAACCATCATGGGCTGGCAGAGAGAAGTGAGCTTTCTGGGGAAAGAGATGGAGCATGGCTGGCACGGACGGCACAGAGACAGGAAGGCTGGCCTTAGCGAGGGTAAGATAATCAAGTTTACACTGAGATCTTGGGGTCTGATTAAAGAAATGAAGCACAAAGCACACCTGAAGAGTTGCATGAGGAGTCACAGGTGAAGTGGCACAGAACAGGTACCGCCAGTCTGCATCTCCCTCCTTCTCACCCACACCCCTCACCCTGTCCTGACTGCTGGCTGCACATTGCTCATGTCTCCGTAGCTCCCTTCTGGGAAAAGAGGGCTTCCACCCTTCCCCTCAGCCTCATACCAGTGTCTCATACCTATGCCCCTCCTCTCTGTCTTTCCCACTTTTCTCTTCATCTGGGACACTTAAGACTTTTTGCCTTGCATGCTTTCCTTTCCCCTACCGCCATTTTGTGCTTCTCCATCAAGGTGTTTCCCTTTCACCCACTTGGTGAAGGGAGAGACAAAGGCTATGGTCTCCTTACCAGCTCTCTCCCTGTTGCCTCCACAGCTGGGTAGCCCTGGGCCGCCAATCCACCCATGGGTGCTCTCCACCTACACGGTCATGTGGGCCTCAGGAGGCCCATGGATGGTCCCCGGTTGGCATCGCAAAGGCGCAAGGGGCACCTGTGTCCCTCCTGACCCCTTCCTGGCTTCCAAGAGGCTCCTGCAGACAGCAAGAAAGGAGCAGTGAAAATCTAGTGGTTAGTTCTTCCCTTCCTTCCATGTATTACAAGCCTTTTGTGAAAGCAAAGAACTGAAAAATAAATTAGTAAAATAAAATGAAGAGAGACATGACCTCAGCCTGGCCGCTCAGCACAAGAGACAACATTTGGACCTGACCCGCTTGTTACACCTATGCCACGTCCTGATGGGAAGCATTTTACAGGGCCGTTAGAGAAAAGGCAGAGTCTGTGGTGCATGTTATTAATGTTTTCTGGTGAAAGAGCAAACTATATGCACTATTTTCCAGCTTTCTTAATAAGAATTTGACTGGGAAATGTTTAACTAGTCATTGGAGCTGAGAGTGAAATGTCTGTGTTGCACCCAATAAAGTACCCATGTTTTTCCTTCAAAACAAATAAAACCACAGTGGGATCAAAACCTGCTCTTCCCTTTGGTAAAGGCAATGCCTGACTTGTCCCAGCTAAACCAAACACACCTCCCCCCAACTTTCCCCTTCACTTTGCATTCACTGCTCCCAGCAAGCCTGGGACTCGACGTGGAGACAAGGTGGCTCCTGTGCAAGGCGATTGTCTCTCTGCAAACAGCAAGGACTCCTTGAAGATACCAGGCAGACAAATGAAGGGTGATCTCAGCTGTGGAGACAGGTGCCATAGCAAGTGCCTAAGCTTTGCCCCAAGCAGGAATCCGAAGGACCTATCATTCTGTGATCGTTCTGTGATCTGTGACCGATGGTTGGGATAAACACTCCCCCGCAGGGTGACAACAAGCACAAGGCAGGCGATTACTGTAGGCTAGGGAGTGTATCCACCTCAAAATTGCTGCTGACTGCGGATGTGTGATGAAACATGTCACCATTGTAGACAGACATGTACATAGCGATGTCTGATTCAGATCACTGCTAATTACTCTGGCAGAGTATTTGAGGTACCTTAGAAAGCCAACACCCGCTGAAGAGGCATGATGCTTCCTGGAGTGATGTTCTGCCATGGATTGCAGCTTGGGTGTTTCAGCTTGTGCTTGCCTGTCCTCCTGAGGAGGGGATCACAACTTCTTCTGACCCGGAGCACCAGCAGGGAGTGCATTCACTGCTCTATCATCAACTTCTTAATGAGAATTCTGAAAACAAGTAAATTTATGACCGTTCAATATGGAGCTATACATAACTGCTCTTGGGGTGTGGGTTTTCACCAAGTTGTGCTAATGTCTGACAGTATATTCTTTCAGGAACTGAAGGAAAAGTAAGATGTGAGCCATGCCCTAGGCAAGGAAGAGGGAGGATGCTAGCTCCACCCTGATGCCCATGCAGAGAGGCTCCAAACAAGGCAAAGCAAAAAAGAACAGGACAAGAAGCAAAATGGACATGAAAGGCAAGAGTGAAATATAGCTAAATATCAGGGGGAAATAAAGCTTCCCAAAGACAAGAGCAGTTGCAAGAAAAGAGGGACTGCTGGGGGAGGTGGTGAGGGAAAGAACGGAGTGATGCACCCCCTAGTCTCAGTGCAGGAGCTTTACAAGTGACATGAATGAAGGCACTAAGCAAGAAGCCAGTTCCAAAAACCTCCAGGAAGAGATGTGGACCTAGGGGACCTCATTTTCATGGCCAGAGCATCCTTTCCCAACCCATGGTGGGTTGGAGGCCACCATGTCACCTCCAACCCCATCACGGCCTCCAGTCTGCAGTGTGGACCAGAGAGATGAGAGGGCCACACCAAGCCAAAGCTCACTGGTTGTCCCCTGGGAACAGTTCATCCTGCCCAGCCACCTCTACATACCAGTCCCTGTGAATGGAAAAGCAAATGAGCTCTCCTGGACCCTCCTGAAGTGACACTGAACCTCTGCAGCACAGGCATTGGCTGCTGCAGGACAGGCAGCCTTCAAAAGGGGCAGTGCCCCAGGGAGTAAGTATTTAAGCATATTTGTAATTTGTTTTTAAGGGTTGGAGAAGCCTAGGCAAAGAGCTTGGGAAAGTGGTGTGAAATGACCTCACTGGTTTTCTAATTGGCATCTTCTTAGCATTGCAGCATTGTTCCTCAGCACACATATTAGCAATAGCAAAAGGTCCAAGACAAGACATTCAACAAAAACGAGGTCACTAGAGTAAAACACATTATCACCAAAACCACCTTGCCTCACCATGTAACTGTGCTGCAAAAGACAGACTCAAACCCGATAAGAGATGAAATGTCAGAGGTCACACCACACATTTCTCAAGAGCTTCCCCATTGATCCCACCACCCAGCTGAATGTCAGCCTTTTTGACAACTTTCAGTTTCATCCCCTGTGCTGGTGTGAGGCTGCCACATTACCAGTCTCATGTGATCAGGTATCTGCAGCAGTGCTGGCTGCTCTTTCTTCTTCTCATACACCTATGGCACGGTTGCCATGACAGTCATGCCACTTCTGCAAACCTGCCTTCTCCTAGGCTCCTGCTGCTGTTAGTCCTCTGCCAGTTGCAGGGGAGGGGGTATGCAAAAATACAGGAGTCAGTTGTGGAAATAACCAAATATTTTTGATTAAGAGATGGATGATTGGCAGTAGTTCAGACTGATACAGAATTTGGTATTTCAGCTGCAGAAGCTTGTCCCACACAAAGGCCGCCTTTTTCCATCACATTGCTCATGTATTTGTTTTTTTATTTTTTTTCCAAAAAGGAAAATGGAATTAATTTTTTTCCCTAGGTTTTCTTTCTATATTTCTTTTTTTGTTGTCATTTTTGTTTGGATGGTTTTTAAAAGCATTTTAGTGTTACTTGTGGAAGAATGGCTTGTACTTCGGACCTTGTGCAAAATGGACCAGTGTAAATGGCCATGTGTTGCGATCCGCGACACCATGGGTGAATGGATACCCTCATTCGAATATTGTACAAAGGTCACACAACAAAGGGAAGCCAATTAGAATATTTTTATCACCATTATGGAAAAAATTCCCAACATTTTGCAAGCTTACATTTCCTGCCACATGAAGATAAATCTAAGTCCAAGCAGTGAGAACAAAGACCTTTGTTTCCTCGCTCATATGGAAGAAGAAAGTGGGACAGCACATGGAAAGGGCACTGCTAAGGGAAGTCCAGTCCCAGCTGCCCATCTAGATGCCCTCTGGGAAAATGGCAGGACTATGCTTCAACAGAAACAGTCAAGCAAATGCCTGCAGGTGGACTTCAGAGCCATGACAAAGTTAGAAAACCTGCTGGTTGGACTCAGGAAAAAAAGGAAAAGCCTTTGGCCTCAGCTGAAAAAGTACTTCTTGACCTTTAACAAAATTGTCTCTCAAAGCTCCCCAGAAAACCTGAGCTGGACTCTGGCTGTTTTTCTAGAGAAAATGATGTTGCAGGCATACTGAACCTGGAAAATGAAGGTTAGGAACAGGATGGTTCATTAATGATAAATCATGATGACACTCTTCTTCTCATGGAAACCAGGAAGTTTCTCTTCTCAAGTGTACCAAGGTCTTTAGGAGGAAATGATTGCATACACAGTTACTGTGCCTATTGCTGATAATTATATCTATTTTTCCACTGAGGTAAGCTCCTTCACTCTTTAGCACTTGAGCTTGGGTGATACCTTTCAACACTCCTGTCATCATCATAAAAAGGAGTGTCCAAAGTCCTGAGGGGACTGGGAGAATGTAGGGCATCAGCTCTGCCTCCTGCCCAGGAACATTGATGGCTCCCAGCAGGTGACATGCAGGATCCAGCCTGGGTCAGGGCAATATTCAGGCAGGCAAACCCAACAGGTTTCCCACTCCTGAATGAAAATTAATTTCTTGAGTTTTTAAATAGATTTCTATTTGAAACAGAAGAGCTAGCATGGAGGTGGAGCTGGGAGGATCAGTGAGACTGGCAATGTGGGATGCTCTTGCAGGGTAAAGAGGGGAGCAACATCCCATCCCATCCCATCCCATCCCCTCCCCACTGCTGTTCAGTGGAGCCCAGGAGCACTTGTCCCTTGAGTGGATCCAAATGACTGGCACAGGTGCCACAAGGAGTGAGGGATCCCCATTGAGGGAGCACGGGAGCCCTGCACCCTCACATGAGGCCCCCTGTGTCAGATTGGTGCAAGTATTTAGATGCCTACAGATGCAAATGAGGTGCAACATGGTGTTTCCCAAAGCATTTGCATCTCAGACACCCACACATTCTTAAAACCCTACCCTTCCGCCTGTGCAGGTATTAGTTTCCTAATTTCTAAAATGGATATGATAATTACTCACCTCTGGTGTGCTTCCATTAGATCAACAGCAGCGCTGGGTCCCCTTCTCATTCCAGCTCTGCATCATGTGCCAGGCAATGCCAGCTAGCCCATCAGCGCCTGCACTTGCATCTGGTAATTTTGGGAGAGGAGAGAAATGCCGGCTCTGAGTCTAGCTCTGTTTAAGATGTTTGTCTGGGATGATGCTTCCTGACCTGATCCTCAATATCTGTGGGCTTGTGCCTTAGGAAAACTTCAGGCTCCTCAGGCTGGCAGCACATCCAATTGTCATGTTTTGCACAGGCAGCTGCTGGCAGGCACGTGATGGGGACTTGCCAGAAATATCATTGGGTCATGTGCCCACGATGCAGGGAAATGAAATCTGTGTGGAAAGAAAAGGCAACCACGAGCCTGCCTTTGAGCACCCCAGCAATCACACAGCTCAGGGGAATCAGCCTGCAAAGCAGCTCTGCATTTGCAGTGTATTTTTCCTAGATTGTCAGCTTTTTGCTCTTCTCCTTGGTCACTAAGCCACGTCTTCCTCTCCTCTGGGCAGTGCTCATTTCTCATAGTAAGAGAAAATCACAAAAAAATAAGAAAAACAAACAGAAGTGTGTTCTTGCCCATCAACAGAAAGCAGCCCCACATAAAAGTGACCTGCTGGATAGTGCTTTACATTCTACTTACTCAAACATTAAATCCTATTTTCCTTTTTACAGGAAAGCAGGAAATGTATGGACAAAAGAATTTTCACTTCAGGAAAAGGGAATACTAAGAAGAGTTCCCCAGAACAGATTTCAGGCTGAAACTAGAAACTAAAATATTAGGACACAAGCAGGAATCGATACACCCAAATAACACTTCAGCTGATCATCCAGCTACTTCAGGCAGGCAATCCATCAAGTTTGGCCACTATGACACTTTTGACACTTAGGCACACAGGCCAAAGAAGGAGTTACGAAGACTGGGATCATGTACAGTTGGGTCATAGTGTAAAATCCCCAGTGCTCAGGTGCTTCTCTCCATCTCAAACCTGACGTAACAGCTGCCATAAAAACAACAACGTGGCAAGCAAAAGGATGCAGCTTCCCTTGGCTGCGGTAGATGCAGCTCATTCCTTGCATCCTCTCAGGGATGTGCTGAGTGCTAGTACGCTAATGCATAAGCAGAATGCGGCGGTTCGCTTATTAATGCATCCCGTGGGCTGCCCGGCTCACAGGAACTCCACAGGGCATGGTGGAAACCAGACTCTGCTCTGCTGTGGATGTGTTTGCTCAGCCATTCCAGTTCTTATTTCTCATCCACATCATGCTCATTTTGAAAGACAGTGCAGTGGTCCTGAGTTTTGCCCTTTGCAGCAAGTGTGACACAGAACAGCCCTGCAGTTTTCACTCAGCCCATGGCGCTGCCTCCCAGGAGCCTGCTACCAGTGATTTTTTCTCAGCAGAGCACTCAAAAAGTTGTTTGGTTATCTAAGCATGCCAAGAAACACAAAACCCTTGGAAGATACTTACAGTGGAGAGCTGAGCTTGTGGTGGTTAATACAAAGGCACCAGGTCCTTCAGCCTTTCATTAGGGAACATAGCAGAGACCTGAGTCACCAGCTGCTCATGAGGTTTACTGTGGTGGTGGCACTCAGGAGCACCTTGCAACATCTCTGCTGGCTCAGCCACCTCCTCTGCCTGGAAATTTCACTGCTGCCCATGAGATTTATGCTCCAAACTGTATCGGAAGACTGAAAAATTGCCAAAACCACCACTTCCTGAACAGCACACCAGCTTGTGGAGTATATGTGTCAAATCTTGCAGCATGTGGATGAATTTCAGGGTACTCAGATACAGGAGCTGCAAGAAGAAAGCCACAAGTGCCCTAGTCATTTAAAGATCTCAGGGCTTATCCTCTAAGCAGGGTGTTTCTTCTATTTGCACTGGGTCAGAAGTATCCCACGTTCATCCATTCATAAATCCTTGTATTTTTTTCACTGAGGGACCATCACACTGTGTCTGATGGGTCTTTCAGTCTGTAGCCTGCCTCCAAAAGGACTCAGTTGTGGATGCTAATGGGAAGAGGGTGAGAAACAAGGCATGGACTGCCCAGCCCCTCTCTTGATGTGTCCTCCTTTTCAGAAATTCTCCTTTTTCTTAAAAGGTGTTCAAGGCTAGAGGCACATTTATGATCACAGATAGCTTATCTCCCTGCTCATCCCCAGCCCCGGGGCTCCAAGCTGCATGCACTGTATGCTGGCCAGTAGCAAACCTGCAGGCTCCCTTGGGTAAAACCAAAGGGGAAGAAAAATGAACATCAAGCTTCAGGGCTACAGGGAGGCTCAGGCCAAAGCACCTCCCAGCAGGCAGCCTGCCCCCTCCTCAGCACCCTCCACTGCAGATACCCACTGCAGCAAATCCCACTTTTCTTCAGCAGGAGTTGCCAGCCACAGGAGCAGAGTTGGGCCAGAGAAGGAAGTGACAGAATTCCTGCTTTCTATGAGAAGCAGCAGGCTAAGCCATGATGCTCCAAATAGTCCCACTAGACACCAATGGAGATTTTTTCAGAGCTGATTCCTGTTGCAGTGGAAGACACAAAGCATTTCTCTGGCCTCCTCTGGCATTGAGAAGCTTCTCCTCAGGGAGAAAAGATGAGTAAAGACTTTGGTAATTATTTGTGGAGCCTAGTTTTACACTGCTCCCTTCTCTCCTAAGTGATAATTGCAAGCAGAGTGGAGGCAGGCTGGGACAGAGCTGAAGCCCTGTAATAGGCCTGGCTCAGTGAATGCTGCTTAAGACTTACCATGGGTAAGGCTCAGACTTCCTCGGCACCTACCCCTCTGCAGCATGAGCTCCTCTTTTGCTGACAGTTGCAGCTATGGAGAGCCTTTTGCTTACACTCTTTGTGTATATAGGGTTTGC
>JAVSBS010072476.1:0-14890 GCA_033124195.1 Coracias cyanogaster
CAGAGGGGCAGGATCCCCTCCCTGCCCTGCTGCCCACGCTGCTGGGGATGCAGCCCAGGAGGACGTTGGCTGCTGGGATACTACATTCCATCCGTCTCCATGAGCCACCACCTGAACTGCAGCCATCTTGGGCCTGTGTCATCTTTAATACAGAGGTCAAGAGTCATTTGAGCTACAGCATGCCTGGGGAGGAACAGAGCATCCCCAAGGACATGGTTTGGGAATCAGTGAGGTTGTCCATGGGCTGGCATGCAGCAGAATGGACCATGCTCTTCCAGTATCACTGCTCCTTGCACTGGGCGGGTCAAATGGGGTTTCATGGCTTCATTTCATCCTTTGGCCTGGAGGTTTGGGGACTCTGCTACTGCCTCTTGTGAGCTTCTCTTCCTCCCTTTGCTGCAGCTTGGTCCTGCGGCAGGAAAAAAACATTTGCCCATTAAAAGTTGGACTAGGTTCTCCTGGGCTGCCTCTCTGCACTTGTGGCACTTGCATCCATCAGAAAGGCTCATTGAACGAGGACCTATTTCTTTGCGGATATTTAAATGGAAATCCGTGAGGGTTATTAAGCAGAGAGCAGTGAATTTATTCTGGTCATTTATTATTGATGGGTAACATGACAGTATTTTAATAGCGTTCTCTGATCCTGCGGCAGCACAGCGGGGTGGGGATGGGAGCAGGCCTGGGGGAAACCAAATCCATTTCCCTTGTTGGTACAACCTTCTCATCTGCCACCCTCACACCAAAGAACGTTCTCCTCCTGCTCCCATGGAACCTCCTGGGTTCCAGTTGATGCCTGTTGCCCCTTGTCCTGTCACTGGGCACCACTGACAAGAGTCTGGCCCCAGCCTCTTGCCCCCCATGGGCCCTTGAGCTCTTGCTCAGCATTGAGCAGATCTCCTCTGGGTCTTCTCCAGCTCAGCAGCCCCAGCACCACCCACAGAGATGCTCCAGTCCCCTCAGCATCTCCAGAGCTTCTGCTGGACTCTCCAGTAGCTCCTTGTCTCTCTTGACCTGGGGAGCCCAGCACTGGACACAGGACTCCAGCTGTGGCCTCATTAGGGCAGAGCAGGGGGCAGAGAACCTCCCTGACCTGCTGCCCACGCTCTTCTTCGTGCACCCCAAGAGAACATTGACCTTCTTGGTCATGTTGCTGGCTCATGAGCAACTCCCCAGCACTCCCAGGTCCTTCCTTCTCCGTGGAGCTGCTTCCCAGCAGGTCACCCCTCACCTCTCCTGGTCCAGGGGGTTCTTCCCCCTGGGTGCAGGACCCGACACTTGCCCTTGGTGAACCTCAAGAGGTTCTTCTCAGCCCAAATCTCCAGCCCATCCATGTCCCTCAGAATGGCACCATGACCTTCTGGTGTCTCAGCCACCCCCTCCAGTGCTGGACCAGCTGAGGGGCCACTCTGTCCCCTCACCCAGGTCATCGATGAAGATGTTGGACAAGATCAGACCCAGAACCGATCTCTGGAGAACACCACGATCTACAAACCTCCAACTAGACCCTTCACCGTTGACCCCAACCCCGTGAGCTCCATCCTTCAGCGCGTCCCCACTGTCCACTCATCCAACCCACGCTTCCAAAACTTCTCGTTGACGAGTGGCGGGTTTAATTAACACCCCAATTAAACGCCTCCATCAACGTCGGATGAAACCAGGTCCAGGCCTCCTGGTCACGGCGGCGCGCGACCATCGTAGGAGGCCAGGTCGTTACCTGCTTCCTTCCTCGCGCGGCCCCGTCCTTTCGTCTGGGCAATGACGATTTCCGTCTCCTCCTGGGTCATCTCCGAGATCTTCTGCAGGAAGAGCTTTTCGAGAGCTTCTGCCATTAAGACTATGTCATCTCCTGGCTGGGGGAGAACCAGAAACTGTAAATTAGGTGAAATAGAGACAAAAAAAGGCCAATTTTAGATGGATTTCTTGCTATGAAGGCAACAGTGACACCAGCTGGCGATGAATAAATTGAAATATATCCAATTTCTGCCTTTTTGCCCTCCCCGGCGCCACCGGTTCTCCAAAGGTGGATGAGACGCCCGACGCGCCGAGAAATCCTCCCCTGAAAGCTTCTCATCGGTAAGACCAGAAGATGAGCGGGGACGTCACCAAGGAGACACCTCCAAGAGTAAACCCACGGAAGGGTTCTCCTCATGAGGGAACGGTGGGATCTGAACGAAGGGAGAAGAAAAAATGGGGGAAAAGGAAGAGGTGGATTAACGGCAGATGGTCGTTTCCACCATGAGAGACCTCCCTGGTCTGGTGGGTCTCATAGAAGAGGTTTCTCCATGGAGTATCCAAGAAGAGCTCAGCGTGGCGGGGAAGAAGAGCTCGGCACGGGCGTGCTCCTCGGAAAAGGAGGAATTTGACCGGTGGGATCCTTCACTTGTTGCTAAAAGGCTGTGGAAGGAGCGGATGGCACTAAAGGTCCTCAGATGTGGAGGAGAACCTCTTGCAAAGGCGAAGGAGAACAGAAAGGGCACCTAGAGAGGATGAGATCTTCTGCTGAGGGCACTCTGGTGAGAAGAGACAAGAGAGGCAAAGGTTGGACATTGTTTTGTGGGTGGTAACAGGACTTGGCAGCGAGGGAAGAGCCGCAGCAGCAGACTAAGAGTCTGCATGGATGTGAAGACCATCAACCAAAGGCCACCGCTGTCACATGGTGACACCCAGAAGGCAGGTCGGCAGAAGGACAGTTAAACCACGCCTGCCCACGGACCTGCCCAGCTCCGTGAGGTCCACAGAGATGTTTCTTTAGATGCTTTGCTGCCCTCCAGCCTGGAGGAGAGCGGAGGAGATCAGGGAGAACCTGGTGGGGTGAAGACACCGTGGTGGGATGAGGTGGTGGAAGACTTTATGACATTAATCAATGATTTGAAGCCTTTAAGAGCCTCTCCTGGAGCTGGTTGCATCATGTTGGCTCCAACCAGAAAGGGCAATGGCCGAGGGGACAGTTTTCAAGGCCTCAACCAGCCAATGACTTCATTTGGAACCAACCACGAAGGTCTTGTGCAACATTTCCGGGAAGAGGAGGGAAAAGGGTCAACGCACGCGAGGGTGAAGCAACGAGGATGGAGAGGAGAACCCATGAGAACAAGGAGGTAGAAACCAAACGGGAAGCGAAACCTTCGAGCAAGTGGTGGGAAGGGCGAGGAGGTCAGGAAGGAAAAGGCTGGAGGAAGACGGACACTCTGACCACCTCCTGGTGGCTTTGAGGACGGCAGAAAAGCCTTTGCTTGGGTTTGGGGTCCCACCTAACGAGTGAGCATCCTGTGCTCAGTACGGCCCCGTCCCACCTCTGGGAACCTTCCTCAACTCTATGAGCTCCAAGAACCTTCCCCAACTCTCCAAGCTCCCAGAACCTTCCCCAGCTCTCCAAGCTGAGAGCCTTCTCCAGCTCTCCAAGCTCTGAGAACCTTCCCCACCTTTCCAAGCTCCCAGAACCTTCTCCAGCTCTCCAAGCTCTGAAAACCTGCTCCAGCTCTCCAAGCCGAGAACCTTCCCCACCTCTCCAAGCTCCCAGAACCTTCCCCCAACGCTCAAGCTCCAAGAACCTCTCTCCAACTCTACACTGTCCCACCACCACCACCTGCGGTGATGCCCTGGGATGCTCCTCATCCCTCCAGACAGTTTTTCCTGCACCCCAGGTGGTTGCCCAACTGTTTTTGGGATATTCTGGAGGAGAATCTTCTCCAGGGTCAGGAAGGACCAACTCAACGTCCTGCTTCATAATATTCCTGTTTTTCTTTCTTCCCTACCAGATCTCAAGAGTTTCAAACCAGCCCTAAATCACCTTAAAGCTGGAGAAACGCAAAGCTCGGATTTACTACTCAAGGACTCAAGAACGTTCATGGCTCTGCTCAAGCCAGACCTAAGAAAAGCTCCAAACTTTCCTTTTAAGACCAAAAAAAAAGAGAAGAAACGAAGTTTAGGCCAAAAACATCCACGGATAACTCCCTGAGGAGGCCACGGAGCCAACCCAGCCCCGTCGTTCCTTCCTGGACCTGCCCAAGCTCCCGTCGCTTGGTCCTCCTCAAGCCGTCGAGCTCGGCGGCGCGTTCCTCTGCCGGAGCGTCAGAAGCGGCGCCGCCGGCGGGATCCGGGCCCGTTCCGTACCTTGTTGTAGATGTAGCAGTTTGTAAACATGGTGTTGAAGTCCTGGATACATTCCTGGGCGTTCCAGTAGTAGTTGTTCTCCAAGCGCTTCTTGATTGTTCCCATGTCCATCGGCGTCTTGATGATCTTGTAGTAGTCCTGGGAAAGGGTGGAGAGGAGAGGTCAGCGGGACGACCGCCGGCAGTGCCGGGAGGCGGGCGCCGAGCCCCGGGAGCCGCCGGGAAGGAGCCGGGCAGGGAAGGTTGGGAGTGAGGGGGGAACGTTCCAGGCGCCCGGCGCGTCCCGTCCGCGCTTCGATGGTGAATTTTATTAGGGATTGATAATATTAGGGGTTAATGATATTGGTGGTGAATAGTATTAGGGGTTAATAATATTAGGGATTAATAGTATTAGGGATTAATGATATTGGTGGCGAATAGTATTAGGGATTAATAATATCAGTGGTGAATAGTATTAGGGATTAATAATATCAGTGGTGAATAGTATTAGGGATTAATACTATTAGGGATTAATAATATCGGTAGTGAATAGTATTAGGGAGTAATAATATTAGGGATTAATAATATTGGTAGAGAATAGTATTAGGGATTAATAATATAAGTGGTGAATAGTATCAGGGATCAATAATATCAGCGGTGAATAGTATTAGGGGTTAATAATATTAGGGATTAATAATAACGGTGGCGAATAGTATTAGGGATTAATAATATCAGCGGTGAATAGAATTAGGGATTAATAATATCAGTGTTGAATAGTATTAGGGATTAATGATATTAGGAAATAATAATATCGGTGGTGAATAGTATTAGGGATTAATAATATTAGGGATTAATGATATCGGTGGTGAATAGTATTAGGGATTAATAATATTAGGGATTAATGATTTCGGTGGTGAATAGTATTAGGGATTAATAATATTAGGGATTAATTATATCGGTGGTGAATAGTATTAGGGATTAATAATATTAGGGATTAATGATATCGGTGGTGAATAGCATTAGGGATTAATACTATTAGGGATTAATAGTATCAGTGGTGAATAGTATTAGGGATTAATAGTATTAGGGATTAATAATATCGGCGGTGAATAGTATTAGGGATTAATAATATCAGCGGTGAATAATATTAGTGGTGAATAATATTAGGGATTAATAATATTAGTGGTTAATAACATCAGTGATTAATAATATCAGTGGTTAATAATATCAGTGGTTAATAATATTAGTGGTGAATAATATTAGTGGTGAATAAGATTAGGGGTTAATAATAACAGTGGTGAATAATATTAGGGGTTAATAATATTAGAGGTTAATAATATTAGTGTTTAATAACATCAGTGATTAATAATATCAGTGGCGAATAATATTAGTAGTGAATAATATTAGGGGTTAATAACATCAGTGATTAATAATATCAGTGGCGAATAATATTAGTGGTGAATAATATTAGGGGTTAATAATATCAGTGGTGAATAATATTAGGGGTTAATAACATCAGTGATTAATAATATCAGTGGTTAATAATATTAGTGATTAATAATATCAGTGGTTAATAATATTAGGGCTTAGTAATATTAAGGCTTAATAATTTTAATGCTAATATTAGGGCTGAATAATTTTAACATTTAATAGTTTAAATGTTTAGTAATTTTAGTGGTTAATAATATTAGGGCTGAATAATTTTAATGCTTCATAGTTTTAGTGCTGAATATTTTTAGCACTTAAAAATTTTAATGCTTAATAATTGTAGTGCTTAATATTAGGGCTGGATAATTTTAATACTTAATAGTTTTAGTGTTTAGTGGTTTTAGTGGTTAATAATAAAAGTGCTTAATAATTTTAATGCTTAATAGTTTTAGTGTTTAGTAATTTCAGTAGTCAATAACATCAGTGCTTAATAATTTTAACACTTACTAGTTTTAGTGCTTAATATTTTTAATGCTTGATTTTAATTCTTAATAGTTTTAGTGTTTAGTAATTTTAGTGCTTAATAATATTAGGGCTGAATAACCTTAATAGTTTCAGTGCTTAATATTTTTAAAGCTTAATAATATAAGTGCTTAATAATTTTAATGCTTAGTTTTAGTGTTCAGTAATTTTAGTGGTTAATAATATTAGTGCTTAATAATTTTAATACTTAATAGTTTTAGTGCTGAATATTTTTCGTGCTTAATAATATTTGTGCTGAATAATTTTAATGCTTAATAATTTCAGTGCTAAAGAATCTTAATGCTTAATAATTTTTAATGCTTAATCATTTCCGGTGCTGAATTATTTTCGGCGTTTAAAAAGGTTGGAAAAGACCTTGGAGATCAATGAGTCCGACCTTAGGTCGAGTCCAACCTCAGATCGAGTCCAACCTCAGATCGAGTCCAACCTCAGATCGAGTCCAACCTTAGATCGAGTCCAACCTTTAGATCGAGTCCAACCTTTAGATCATCGAGTCCAACCTTTACGTCATCAAGCTCCAACTTTAGTCCATGGAGTTCAATCTTTAGATCGTCAAGTTCCAGCCATTACATCATCAAGCTCCAAGCTTTAGATCATTGAGTGCAACCATTAGACCATCGAGTCCAACCATGAAAGGTGGACGGGACAAGGGGCGATGGGTTTAAACTCAAAGAGGGAGATTTAGACTAGAAGGAAGGAATTTTGGAGGCTGAGGGTGGTGAGACCTTGGCCCAGGTTGCCCAGAGAGGTTGTTGATGCCCCATCCCTGGCACCATTGCAGGTGAGGTTGGCCGGGGCTCGGAGCAACCTGCTCCAGTTGAAGGTCCCTGCTCCCTGCAAGGGGGTTGGACTCGATGATCTTTGAAGGTCCCTTCCCACCCAAACCAGTCTAAGATTCCATGATCATGAGTCCAAGCTTTAGATCATTGAGTCCAACCATCCAAGATGGATTCAGTGACCCCAGGGGAAGGTGGATGCGGCCACCAAACCCAAGCGGTCTCTCTCCCTCCACCAAGACCCACCACCTGGTCTCTCACCCTCTACTTACAGGGAGGTTCAGCTTGACAGCGTCCACGGGCTGCTGGAAAGGCCACGCAAACTGGTGCTTCCACAGCGTCTTCAGCACCACCTTCAGCAGATACTGCAGCTGGTTGGTCTGTCGCTTGGGTTTGTTGGGGTTGGAGGTCTCCGGCGGAGGGGGATTCACGCCTACGACGCTGCCCGGCTGGGGCTGGGCCTGGGACTGCGTCGTTGACATCTGGGTGGCTTCAAGTCCATCCCCGATCACCGGCAGGTTCCTCAGGCGCGTTCCAGGGCCGCTCTCCGCCGACATGCTGTTGATCCCATTGCATTCCTCACCAGACACCCTGCGCGACGAGGAGAAGGGAGGAATAAAGCAGTGGACCTCTTTGTTCTTCCCTAACCTGGTCAAGGAGGACTCCAACGGTCTCCATCAAGACCTTTTGTTGCCTCCAAACGAGGCTCTGACGAGCTCGGCCTGGCCTCAGCTCCAGGGCTGGGTTCGCCGACACCGTGAGGAGAAGTTACGTCGGTGTTGGCCAACTGTCAGCTCCAGCTGAAGGAGCGCAGGGTGACACGTTCATCTCCTTCCACCACCCCACCGCTTTGGCTCAGCTCGCCCCAAGTCTGGCTCTTAGGTGAACGCTGAGCTACCGTGGGCTGCTTCTGCCGAACCACGTGGTGGACAGGCCCAGGCGGCATTCACACCATCTGCTTCCGGTAGGTGGTTTAGGGAGATAACCACCTTATGTAGATAATTTAGGCAGAAGATCTTTAGGTAGAAGATCTTTGGGTAGAAGATCTTTGGGTAGAAGATCTTTGGGTAGAAGACCTTTAGGTAGAAGATCTTTAGGTAGATCATCTTTAGGAATAAGATCTTCAGGTAGACCATCTTTAGGTAGATTATCGATCTTTAGGTAGAAAATCTTCAGGTAGATCATCTTTGGGTAGATGATCATTAGGTAGAAGATTTTTAGGTAGATGATCATTACATAGAAGATCATTAGGTAGATCACCTTTGGGTAGAAGATCTTTAGGTATAAGACCTTCAGGTAGAAGATCTTTAGGTAGAAGATCTTCAGGTAAAAGACCTTCCGGTAGAAGATCTTCAGGTAGAAGACCTTCAGGTAGAAGATCTTTAGGTAGAAGATCTTCAGGTAAAAGACCTTCTGGTAGAAGATCTTCAGGTAGAAGACCTTCAGGTAGAAGATCTTCAGGTAAAAGATCTTCAGGTAAAAGATCTTCAGGTAGAAGATCTTTGGGCAGAAGATCTTTAGGTAGAAGACCTTCAGGTAGAAGATCTTCAGGTAGAAGACCTTCAGGTAGAAGACCTTCAGGTAGAAGATCTTCAGGTAGAAGATCTTTAGATAGAAGCTCTTTAAGCAGAAAATCTTCAGGTAGAAGATCTTTAGGTAGATCATGTCTACTTAGAAGATCTTCAGGCAGAAGATCCTGCAGTAGATCATCTGGGTAGATAACCTTTAGGAGGTTAACTGAGGTGGCTCATCCTTAGGTAGACCATAACCTCACGTACTTCATTAAGTAGCTAAGGGGAAGTTAATTCAGGACAGGTAACGAGGCGCCTCCCAGCCAACCCCCACCGACTCCATTCCCACCACTCTCTGGGCCCGGCCATCACCACCGCACCTTCCAGCGGAGTGTCCACCCCTCCAGGCCTAGGGCGGCCAGTTTCTTCATGGGAATGCTGTGAGGAACACCATCGATGGCTCTACTGAAGCCCAAGTAGGCCTCGCCCTCACCCACCAAGAGGGCCACCGTGTCAGAGAAGACCAGGTTGGTCGAGCAGGGCCTGTCCCTCATGACCTGTGCCGGCTGGGCCTAGTTGTCCTATAATTCCACCGCCATGAGCTTGGCTCTCCTGGGAATCCCACCTCCCAACCTTCTCCTGCCCCGTTGACCCAACCCAACCC
The DNA here is from genome assembly GCA_033124195.1 of Coracias cyanogaster. Taxonomy (NCBI): domain Eukaryota; kingdom Metazoa; phylum Chordata; class Aves; order Coraciiformes; family Coraciidae; genus Coracias; species Coracias cyanogaster. Next base: position 9,011 of record JAVSBS010072476.1, read on the forward strand.
TTAGAGCTCCAAATTCCTGGAATTTCACTGCAGGGGTGGGGGGGAGCACAGATCCCAGCGGGAACGCTGCGTCCCTTACCTTGTAGGATACATCTCCGTCGAGTTTCGCCCCGGGAAGCGCCGCCGCCTCAGAAGTCGCTTGGCTTGTCCATCGATCTTCTGGCTTCAGGCCCGGGCGCCTTCCGAGACCGTATCTGAGGGCGGGAAACGCAGGGATCAACCCGCGGCTCCGACCGGAACATCCGGAAGGAGCCGACCCACACCCGCCCCCAGGGAAATCCAGGAGCCGGCAACGGGATTGAGGATTTTTCCCAGAGTTTTCCCTATTTTAGGGCAAATCTTCCCGGAATTCCTTCCCAGAGGAAGTCGTGGGTTCTTATTTTATTCATTTTTTCCTAAAATTAATTTTATTCATTTTCCCCTAAAATAAATTTTATTCATTTTCCCCTAAAATAAATTTTATTCATTTTCCCCTAAAATTAATTTTATTCATTTTTTCCTAAAATTAATTTCATTAATTTTTCCTAAAATTTTATTCATTTTTCCTAAAATAAATTTTATTCATTTTTCCCTAAAATTTCCTAAAATAAATTTTATTCATTTTTTCATAAAATTTCCTAAAATAAATTTTATTCATTTTTTCCGAAAATTAATTTCATTCATTTTCCCCTAAAATTAATTTCATAAATTTTTTCCTAAAATTAATTTTATTCATTTTTTCCCAAAATAAATTTTATTCATTCTTTCCTAAATGTTTTTCCTAAAAATTTATAATTTTTTTCCCTAAAAGGGAAAAATATTTGGTGATTGGTTGAATTTCTTCCGGGGAAGAGGCGGAGGCTCCGTCTGGAGAAAGGCTGGATCAAGACCTTATAAGAAAAATTATTTTATTAGATTTAAATATTCATTTCCCCCCCCAATATTTTATTTATGGCTGATTTAATTTCTTTATTTTTATTTTTTAAATTGGATTTTGATTTTCTCTGGTCCAGAAATAGAAAATAGAAAGGAAAAATCTCATCTGAAATACACAGAAATTAGAGAAAAAAAAAATGTTCAAATCTGAACTAGAAAATAAAGTGTAAAAAATACCAAAATGTAAAAAGAGAGAAAAATAGAGTGTAAAAAAAAAAATTAAATAAAAAATGGAAGTAGAAAAAAGTATTGAGGAAAAATCTTATCTACAAATAAAAATATAGAGAAAACGCAAAAATTTTAAAAACAGAGAAAATCGGATCTAAAAAATACAGAGAAAATATAGAAATAGAAAAAGACGAAAAATCGAATCTGAAAAATAAATTTTAAAAATAGAAAAAATCTGAAAATTAAAATTTAAAAATAGAGAAAATTTTAATCTAGAAAATAAATTTTAACAATATAGAGAAAAATCTAATCTAAAAACTAAATTTTAACAATATAGAGAAAAAATTGAATCTGAAAATTAAATTTTTAAAATAGAGACAAAATCTAATCTGAAAAATATAAAATATTGAAATATAAAATAAAGAGAGAAAAAATAATCTAAAAAATAAGAGACGGAAAATATAGAAATACAAAAACCACAAAAAATCAAATCTAAAAAGAGTATATAAAAAAATCTATAAATGTAAAAATACAGAGAAAACAAATCTAAAAGAAATTATAGCGACTATAAAAATTTATAGAGATACAATCCAATCTAAAAAAGAAAAATACAGACTATAGAAATATAAAACTATAGAAAGTAAAATCAAATCTCAAAATTAAAAGTACACAGAAGAAATAAAAATAGAGAAAAAAACAGATAATATATAATCAATTAAATACAATACAATATATAGAAATATAAAAATACAGAGGAAAAATAATCTAAAAATTATATAGAAAATATAAACTATAAGATACAAAACTGAGAATAGAAAATATAGAAATACCTTTAAAATCTCATCTAAAAAAAAAAAACACATAGAAAAGATGGAAATGTGAAACTATATAAAGAAAAATTAATAAAAAAATTAAAAATATATTGAAAATATAGAAATATAAAGATACCTAGAAGAAAAAATCTAATGTAAAGAAAATATATAGAAAATACAGAAATAGGTAGAGAAAAATCTAATTAAAAATAGAAATATGTAGAAAATACAGAAATGTAAAAATACCTTAGAGAAAAATCTAATTTAAAATTTTAAAAATAGACAATATAAAAATTGAATTAAAATTAAAACGCGAGAAGAAATGTAAAAATCTGTGTAACGTAGAAGCCGAATCTAATATAGATGATACTGAAAATAATTAAAAATTCTCAGAAAAGTAATCAAAATATTGAAATTCTTCAGAAAAATCTAAAAATATTAAAATATAAAGATGAAAATAAGAAATGGAAGGAGAACTATAAAAATTTGTGTCACGGAGAAGCCGAATTTAATAGAGATTATACTGAAAATAATTAAATTTTTTCAGAGAAGTAATCAAAATATTTAAAATCTTCAGAAAAATTTAAAAATATTCAAATAGAAAGATAAAAAGAGAATTAAAATCACAAATGTAAGAAGAAATATGAAAATCTGTGTAATGTAGAAGCTGAATCTAATCGAGACCTTACGGAAAAGAATTAAATTTTTTCAGAACAAAGAATCAAAATATCGAAATTCTTCAGAAAAATTTTAAAATCTTAAAATAGAAAGATAAAAAGAGAATGAAAATAAGAAACGGAAGGAGAAATATAAAAATCAGTGTCATGGAGAAGCCGAATCTAATAGAGATTATAGCGAAAATAATTAAATTTTTTCAAAAAAACAATCAAAATCTTTAAATAATGAAAATTCTTCAGAAAATTTTTTAAAACTATTTAAATTCTGGGGGCTCCTCCCTCTCCGCTACCAATCAGGAATCTCAGTGTTTCTAGACCCTAAATTTTGAATTTTGGGGCCGGGTGGGCTCAGGTTCTTCTCCCAGGTGATGGGACACCAGGAACCGGCCTCAAGTAGCTCCAGGAGAGGTTGAGGTTGGGCTTGAGGAGCAACTTCTTGCTGGGAAGGGTTGGCAGGAGCTGCCCAGGGCAGTGCTGGAGTCCCCAGCCCTGGAGGGCTTTCCAAGCCCTGGAGATGTGCTGCTGAGGACCACGGTTGGGTGGTGACCTCGTAGAGTTGGGGGAATGGGGGGATCTGAGGAGCTTCAAGGTCTCTTCCAACCCAACCGTTCCATGATGTGATGGTTCCACAGCTCCTTGTGGACACAGCCCTGCTGGGATGGTGGAATCCCAGCTTACAGCGTGTGGTTCTTCTCCTCCAGGTCCCACCATCCTCAACTCCAGGAGCCACCTCTCAAAGCTGCATCCGGAGGTGGAAATCCCGGGTGTGGGGAATGTTCCCACCCTAATTCCGCACAGGGTGGACAAGATGGATCCTGCCCGTCCCTAAAACCTTGATGGTGGCACAAGGAGCCCAAGGAGCTTCAGAGCCACCTCTGCTCTCTGGTGTCCATCTCACCCCCGACCAAGTTAAACTCGGTTGAGTTCTGCAGGACATGGAGTCCTCAAATTCCTGGACACCAGCATGAGGAGGATCCTTCTCTCCTGGCAACACAAGGCCAAGCACTTCAGAAAAGCCCTGGAGACACCAGAACTTGTTGGGTTCATGGACTCCATGGGCTGGTGTCTCCACCCAGACCCCATCATGGACCCAACTTCATGCTGCTGTTTGACATCTTTGTTGGTGACATCAACAGTGGGGTCAAGGGACCCTCAGAGAGTTTGGTGATGACACCGAGCTGGGTGGTGCCGGAGGGAAGGGATCCATCCAGAGGGACCTGGGCAGGGTGGAGAGGTGGGCCCAGGTCATCATCATGAGGTTCAACAAGGTCAAGGTTCTGCACCTGGGGCGGGGCAACCTCAGGGATGGAGAACAGACCTAAGGAGAAGGACTTGGGGGTGCTGGGGGGTGAGAAGCTCAACGTGAGCCAACGATGGGTGAGGGCAGCCCAGGAACCACCCGTGTCCTGGGCTGCGTGTCCAGCAGCGTGGGCAGAAGGTCCAGGCAGGAGAACCTGCCCCTCTGCTCCGCTCTGGGGTGAGCTCTCCTGAAGAACTGGGACCGGCTCTGGAGTCCTCAGCACAGCAGAGACACGGACCTGGTGGAGCGGGGCCAGAGGAGGCCCCAGAGATGATGGGAGGGTGGAAGCTCAGAGCTGGGCTTGGTCAGCCTGGAGAGGAGAAGGCTCCAGGGAGACCTTCTTGGGACCTTCCAGGATCTGAGGAGGCCTCCAACAAAGCTGGAAAAGGACTTTTTAGTAGGGCTTGTAGGGACAGGATGAGGGGTAATGGGTCAAACTGGAAGATGGAGATTGAGAGTGGGAATGAGGAGAAGTTCTTCAGTCTGAGGGTGGTGAGAGCCTGGGATGGGTCACCCAGGGAAGCTGTGGAGGCTCCATCCCTGGAGATGTTCAAGGCCTGGTTGGCCGGGGCTTGGAGCAACCTGCTCTAGAGGGAGGTGTCCCTGCCATGGCAGGGGTGGAATGAGATGAGCTTTGAGGTCCCTTCCAACCCATTCCATGACTCTGTTGGATCTCGGTTGTCTTTTCCCACCCTGCTCAGAGGACAGTGACGAGGACACAAGTGTCTGGAGCAATGAGAGCAGAAATCCCACCAGTGAAACCATCTCTGGTCACTGGGTGAAGCCCCCTTTGGTTTCCAAGCTCTCCTTGAAGCCCAGCTCTGGTCTCCAGGCTCCTCCACCTCCAAACGTTGCAGCTCAATGATCACCCAGGTCCCACCAGGCCTCTCTCTTAGCGCTTTCCACCCCAAAACGTGGCCGAGATCAGGTCACCTGAACCTGATATTTGTCCTTTTTGGTTTTCCTGATCATTAGCAAGGATTTTCAAGGAATTACTGGGAAGGTGGGAAGAGGAACATGCTCCAAACCATCCTGGGGGGGCAGAGCTGCTGCTCGAGCTTCTCTGCTGGGTCCTGTGGCTTCGCTTTCTTGAGGAGCCTGTGGAAAAATAAGTGAATTAGGGGGGAAAAAAAAGACATTTTGGGGAAAATCAGGAGCTTCTCCCAAGGAAGGTGTGGAAAAGTTGGGACTCTTTTCACCAACATGTCCAGTCGCTGCCCGTGGAGGCTTTGAGTTGCTGTGGGAAGCTGAGGGAGATGCAGGAGAGGAGGGGTCGGGATTTCGAAGGACCTTGGGAAGAGTCTGGTGGTTCCTCACCATCGGAAGCTGCTTTGGGAGAAGCTCTGGAGCCCCAGCGTAGTTGGGAATGGCAGGAGGAGGACGAAGGGAAGCGAAGGCTCCTCAGCTGGTGGGATGGGCGATGGTGAGCACGGAGAATCCTGATCCACGTCTTTCCTCCACCGTAGCCTCTGGAGATGGTTGTGAAGATGATGATGAGGAGGTGAAGAAGAAGCGGGAGAAGCAGCGGAGGAGGGATCGGATGCGCGACCGGGCCATGGACAGGTCAGAGGAGCCTCAAACCCTTCCCACCTTTTTTGGGAATAATCCCAGGGACCTTCCTCTGCTGGGATGTGGGAGAAACCTGCGGGGGGGTCTTGCTTTGGGGGCAGCACTTGGATTTCCGTGGATTTTTTCCCATAAATTGTTCCCCCCCCATTAATTCCCTGTATTCCATCAAATTAATTCCCCATAAATTATTCCCCGTATTTCCCCCATATTAATTCCCTATTAATTATTCCCCCATATTAATTCCCCCCATTAATCCCATCCCATAATTCCCCTCTTATTAATCCCCCCATAATTCCCCTCATAAATTATTTTCCCCATATTAATTCTCCATTTGTCATCCCCCCTAATAATTGGGCCCCCTAATAATTGGGCCCCCTAATAATTGGGCCCCCTAATAATTGGGCCCCCTAATACTTGGGCCCCCTAAGACTTGGGCCCC
>JAVSBS010072477.1:0-14624 GCA_033124195.1 Coracias cyanogaster
AAGACTTCTGAGGGGATGTTGCTGAGTTCAGTGTTGGCCTGTGTGATCAGGCAACTGATGGCAGCACAAAATGATGACGGCTGAATCAGCACAACAGGTTGGGAAGAGAGGAGGTAACACCTTTGTTTTAGGCCCAGCTACCAAAGCTGGGAGGAAATGAATTAGTTTTAGAAGTACACTTAGCTATGGAGTAACTCCCTCCCTCATCTGCACTTGACCACATGGAGGTAACTGGTTAATCAATATCCAAGACATGCACATCTCCAAAGCTTTGGTATTTCAGTGTCTGATACTTCTGATATGTTCTGATACTTCCAGTAAAAATTAATTGTGCCCTTCTGTTGGCCAAAGCATCCACAGCAGCCTCATTAACACACAGCCAAATGTTTCTCTCTTCCTACTTGCTGAACTAGAAATCAGTTTTGATTGCTTGGCTTTTGTTTTCTGTGAACAAAATGCTTCTTTGTTTCTCCTGTGCCTGCACCCTGAGAGGAGAAGGAAGGCAAAGCAGCCTTCAGTCTTCCCGTAATCATCAATTTTGCAGCCTTTGAGCATCATCTTGTACTATGCCTTCAATGTATGGCAAGTCCCCTGGTTCCCTGTGATGGTTAAGATTGGTATGACCACATCTCCCCCAACAGAAGCAAGTAGGAGCTGTGGGTGCCCTGATGGCCCAGCTCCCTGCTACTTCTTTTGTGCCAAACTAACCATGGCAGCTGCTCAGTCTAAGAGAAACTTCAGTGTCACTTTGTGCCTTTTAGTAGTGTCAGTGAATAATAAATATGTAACTTAAGCAAGAGCAGATTTCTCTTGTGCAGATATGCATCACTCTGCGTGCCCACACCCGCTGCTGTCTCTCTGGAGATGACTGAAAAAGCCATCACCCAGTCCTGGCCTGAAATCCTTATGCAGGCTATCAGGCAGTCCCGTACAGAGAACTAACGCTTTTCAGCTTCTGTATGTAAGGGAGGAAGAAATTACCATCCAGCTTTTATCTTGCTGTACTGCACAGGCAGGGAGAGGTGAAGCAGCCCGAGCATGAGGCTTGCTGGGTGAGTTGGGACAGGATCCCTGGATCCTGGCTTGCTTTTCCAGTGACTGAATTGTATGCGCTGGCTTCAGTGAAAAGGGATGACAATGGGGAGATCTTTGAAAGCATCCAAGGGATTTGGAAACGCAATGTGTTCCAAACTATACCTCCTTGTGCACGTTGAATATGCCACTGGCACAGCTCTGCATTACCGCAGGGTGTGTAAAAACGTACATTGTCCACAATAGTTTTGAGGACAAAAGATGGATTATCAAGTACTAGGCACAAGTAAATGTCTATTCAAAAAAACTGATTAACACGTGGTTGTTTTTCATCACATGGAATGAGTTTTTTGTTGATCTGTGCATTCTAAGCTCAGTCCTGCTGATAGTGACTAGAGCGCTGGTTTTAATGAAGAAAATATCTCTGTGTCGTGCCCCTGCTCTCACAGGCTGCCATGTGTCGGGACATCCCAGTAGCTGTTCATTAGTTCTAGTGATGTGTTTTGCTATGTTTTTGCAAGGAGTAGGGAGTTGTCACAGTGATGTATAAAAGTGAATCTTGCCATACTTTGGTAGACTGTTGGGTCAGCAGCTCTGGGAGAGGTCAAAACCAGGCTAATGTGATTTGAGGCTGGTTTCATTACTTGCGTTTTCCAAGAGGTTTGTCTGCAATGCAGTGACTTTTTAACCTCATTTCACCTTGCTTAGGCAAACTTTTCTGGGGTCTTTCTGAAGAGCAAGGGCCAGACAGGACATATTCAGGATGGCTAGGACCTGCCTAGTTTTCAAGGGCATTTTCCTGGCATATGGCCTCCTAGCCTGGATTGTGGGTGAGGAGCAGCATCTGCACCACCCAGGAGGAAAGTGAGGAACAGGGACCAGAAACCCCTGCCACCAAGATCACAGATTCATGGGGAAAGAGGAGTTTGCTTATCAAATGGAGTATAGAAGCCGGTTTAACTGGCAGAGCTGGTCTCCATGCACGATAGGACTGGGATGGTAGATGGCATATCTGCCATCCATCTCATCAACTGGTGTGGCCTTGTGCAAGCTGAGCTTTGAGGGGAGGGAGGGACCCCTACCTATCTATTTCTGGGGCTCCCCAGAGTTTGTCTGTGACAATGGCTCCTTGCTCAGGGGTGGTAGTCATGCAGGGGTATTGTAGTGGAGCAGAAGGCAGGATTTGATGGAGTTTGGCAGGATGGAAGCAGCTAAAATGGGCCTCTTCTGAGGGGCGGGGGAAGGCAGATGGCTCTGAGCCTTCAGAAGGATGTGGAGGTAGAGGACCTCAGAGTGAGGGTTGCTCCCCAGGGCGACCTTGAGTAAAACACTCTGTTTCTGTGCCTCCTCATTTCACAGGGTTCTTTCAAGCAGCTTCAGGAGCTGTGAAAGGGAACATGAGGGAACACTTTGATGGTGGTGGGGAGCAGAGAGAGGATCCCATTGCTCAGGTAGGATGAGAAGCAGCTGAAAATTCACATCCAGGCTGGAAACTGGGAAAAGTGTCTGTGAAAAAGGCAGCAAGGCATGGGCTGGGCTGCAGGAAATGTCTTGTGCCAGCTGACAGAAAGCATTGTCAGAAGCACCTCTCCTGCCCAAGTTGCTCTGCAGCACCCACCCAAGTGACTTTCCACAAGCAGTGGTATGGGGATATCTCGCTCATTCGCTGCCCCTGTCCTGGTGTTAGATTTGCTATGGAGTCTTCTCCAGGTATTAGTACTTAGGTTGCTATCTTGCTGTCCTTTCCAACCTTCCCCTTACTTCATGGCTTTTGGCTTGTGGTGTGGAAAAAACAGAGCATGCTCTCCAAAGAAACTTTTATAGCTTTGAGCGGTGCCTGGCCTGGTGACATGTAGACAACAGTTTGTGTATGAGAGGAGTAATGCAGACATGGGAAGGAGTTGGCCATTGACCCTTGGAAAGTGTTGTAATAAACTAGTGATGGAGGAGGGGCAGGAAAAAATATCAAAGGGTCTTTACATTGAAAGCAGGGAGAGAAGCTGTAATTAACATGGTCAGATATGGGAAATTTGGCAGGGGAGAGGACAAGTACCAGAATTTGCACTGATGTCCTCCCGTTCAGACCCTATCAATCTTGCTGGGGAATTTGACAGGCGGGGAATGTCAAAGAGCAGCTGAGGGATTCTGAAATCAAAGGGCTTTGAAAGCTAGATCAGAGAATGGAGCACAGTTTTCACATCTGCTTTGAATTTATTGTTGGTAATGAGGAAGTAGCCTCTGGCCTAAGCAAACAATCTGGACTAGAGGGGTCACTTGACTTTTCCATCGTGTTCAGAAGAGAGTATCAAGGGAATCTCTCCAAGTTAGCCCTTTCGCTGTCAAGCATGTACAAATGAGCAATTTAGAACAAGATGGCACACAACCAGGGAAACATCGGCCCCTTTCAGGCCGACTGAACATGCAGTTTGGACTCACAGATCACGGGGTCCTATTTGTCCATCTGACTGGTGGGAGATCCTGCAGGCAGAGCTGAAAATCCCAGCGTTGGTCCCTCCTGCTGATCTCTGATCTCTTCATAAGCATGTGTTTCTTCTGCTTTGTTGCTGATGTCGGCTGTGGTCAGTCTTTTTCTGCAGGGCTATGAATTCAAGATCTGCGAGTACTTTTGCTTGATAACGTATAATTTATATACAAAGCTGGAACTGGTTGTGTTGCATAGTTATTTACAATTAAGCCCCACGTCCACTTCAGGTTGAATGCTGTCCCAGTCAGCAGAAGTTGTGTGAGGGGAACAGACCTCCCTCTGATGTTCCTAAGCAGCAGGGACCACAGCAGGTTTGGGTGAAGAAGCAGATAAGCAAATAGGCTGATGAGACTGAGAGAAGTGTTGGAATTAATTTGAGGCTTTTTGCAACCTTCTCTCTTTTGGAGAGTTTGTCTTGAAGTTGGTAGCCACATTATCCCCATCCCAGACTCCCCAAAACTTTTGTGTTCTCTGCCCTTTTCTGCCCACTGCCCTAAATGCTGATGCCATGACGTTTGATTTTCTTTGACTCCTGATAATGCTGAAGGTACAACAGCCAGATATGAAAGTCACAGGGATCTGCTCACTGAGGTTATGGTCCTCCAGGTTATGGTCATTCCAGGCTGCTGCCTGTCTCTGAGGCAAGAGCTGTAGCTGTAACTTGTGGAGCTGCAAATATTCACAGGGGGACAGAGCATGTGAGAGAAAATGTTGGCATGAGAGCCGCATCCCTGGCTCATCCAAAGAGGGATGTTGCAACAGGGGGCTGAGTGACTTGGGCTGCAAAGTTCCTCTCCTTCTCTTCTCTTGAGCACTGCAGAGCTCCAAGCCAAATTGGCCATTGGAGTAGGCTCCAATCACAAAAAGTAGTTCAGGGGTTGCGTTCAGAAAACTTGCAGAGCAAGAGTGGGTTCTTGAGTGGGTTCATCTCCTGTGAATCCTTTTCTAGCAAAACATATTTAAACCTAGCACATAAGATGGATTAGCCCCAACCATTCAAACGGGGATACAGCAGGGACTTATCTTGGCATTTCCAGCCTATGTCCTGTCTGAACGAGGTAAATGTAAGGTGGAGGGTGTTAACCTGCTTGTTGGTGTAGTTGTGTGTGCTCTCAGAAGGCACTGGGGAGTTAGCATGGCTCAGCTGACATGCAGTGGCTTGTTAAATGGTGGTGGGCTAATAGTATGGCCAAACCCTGAGATGTGCATGAGCTTAAAACCATAAAATGAAATTGCTTTTTAAGGATTCTTTCACAACAGTTTCAGTTTGTGATCAAATGAAGGCATGTGACAATGTCTCTACTGTGCCCTGTCCATCTTTTTGCTCTTCTGAAAGATTTTGCCTTTCCTGAGATACTTCTTTAGTTGTCGCCTTGAATGTCAGGATATGTAGTTTTAAGGCAATCTGTCATCTGACTTCAGCAGTGTTGCACTGGGCCTCTTGACAGCACTTCTGAGGCTACTTCAGTGGATTGTGATAATGTGGTAGATAGCAAATAGAAAAGGGTCCTGGAGTAGATGAAGGATGGTGTGACCATTGGTTAGTCTGATATTTAGGATTATGTTTTCAAGTAAAGTGCTGGCAATTAGAGTGAGGTTTTCAAGGACATTTAATCTACCAGGAGTGTTTAAACCTGGAAACAGTGTTGATAACATAGCAGGATTAAAGCTTGTTGCATCAGAATCAGCACAAATTTTGTTGTTAGCTAATAACTAGCCTTTATGTAGCAGATAATTCTCTTATTTGGAGGCCTTCCTGTCTGCTGCCCACTACATTGCAAGTACTGAGTGACAACCGTGTGTTGAAAGCACTGTTTATTCTCAAATCTCCCTTCTGAACAACTACCTGGATCCCTGCTGCTGTACCCAGCCTGGCAAATCTGCAGGATCAGCCACGTCCACTACATACTTTAAAACATCGTTTGGCTTAGGGGGACCTAGCCTTTCTGGGTCAGGCCAGAATTAGCAGATGTATTAAAAATACAAGTGCTTTTTTTCAGGTGAATATAGGTATTGATCTTCTAAATCAAAGGTTTTGATAAGTCTAATCTTAATTGGGTTAGTTAACAATTGGTTAAAAGAGGACAATGGTGCAGGTCGACCTCAGCCTGGCGTTTGTCATCACCAGGCTGACTGGTGAACATTCTCAGTCTTGTTGCTCACAAAGAGCAGGGTAGAATTGATCCTTCCCCTCCCTGCCCCACTCCCTCTCTGTGTTTATTTCTGTAATGCTGCTAGCACCAAATAAAAAAGGCAAGCTGTAGTCATCATTTACGCTGTCATTGCATTCCTAACAGCCCCTGGCTGGTTACAGAGCCCAGTGCTGCCTGGACTCATGTCACAGGCATGCAAAGCCAGGATTAATGCCAGAGAGCCCAGTCCTAGGTCCTAGCAGCAGACCCACCCTTCAAGACCGTGGTCCAAACTGGACATGAAGGTACTAACAAGCCATGAGAAACAGCTCGGGGGTAAGGGAGGGGAATCTGTGGAGATGGCTTGCGTTTGCTTTTATTTTCAGAAGAGCCGTAGGACTGTGTGGTAATGCGCTGGCTGCATGCGCTGACAGGGACTCTAGAGACAAGTGATCTTTTCAGGGATGCATTTGGAGGACTCCCAAGGGGTGCAAGGAGAGGAAGAGAGGCAGAAACACTGGCTGGGGGGCTGGTATAAAAGAGCTTGTGACATTTTCTGTATAAGTTGACATACACAGGGTCTCAAGGGGACAGTAATGGACACATAAACCTCTTTGTGGGACAGCCCTAATAAAGAACAACACCAGAATGTAACTAGTTCATTGCAGGCATTTCTCTGCCCGGTGTGGGATGTCCAAACACCATAAATGCTGTAATAGAAGTGTGTTAATAAGGCAATAAATGGCAATGTTAAGTTCCTGGCTGATTTCAGCTAAAAAAACCTCCTGTATTTATATTTCACTTAGTATGGCTGAAGCCTTATTAGGCCCCTTCCCTGTCCCCTGCTTTTGCTTCATCTCAGGTTTGAGCAAAATACATCACTTCACCCATGAGACATTGCTGGTATCTGCTAGCTCTGTAAACCCTCCTAAAGGCCTGCCAAGGCTGTAGGGCCCTCCAGAACATACGTATTCTGTAGCAAATCCTCCAGCAAATGACTGGAAACCAGGCAGCTCTGACAAAAACAAAACACCATGGGCAACAGGGAGCTTGCTGTGAAAATGAAATGCATGTCAGTGAGTCGATGAAAATCATCCAGGCTTGATTCATTTTGAAGTGACAAAAGCCCTTCCTTGCTCTGCATGGGCATGTGCATCACGCAGGCAGCAGGGAAATCAAATACATGGAATTTTGTTCCTGTGCCCAGCAAATTCCTTTCCCCGGTCACAGCTAGATGAAAGGAGAGGCAAGGCTGAGGGACAATATGCCGCTGGAGAGGGGGAGAAGGGCAAGGGGCAGATCCAGGTGAACCACCCTGATAGTTGCCAGTTTACATGGAAGGTCTGAAGTTGAGACAAAGCAAAGGGGCTTTCCTCCAAAACAAACAGATGAGTTACTCTTTTATTGTAGCCTCCATTCACAGCTTGCTTCTGACACCTTTCATATGAATGAGGTGGAAGGACAAACTTTTAAAGTGGGTCAGGGAGAGGTGAAGACGTGTTCTCAGCTATAAACTCCAGTGGGACCTGATTCCTTTGAAGAACATTGTACTGGTGATTCAGGAGCTGAGTTCCTGTTGTATTTTCAAAGCTGTGTGGTGCTGTGCTCTTGAGGAATGGGAAAGTGATAAACTCTGAAAAACACTGTTTTCTTTGTAGGCAGCAGAAAATCATTTCAGCCTGCACTGTCACAGGGAACACAATACTCTGGCATTGACATATTTTTCTTGGCAATATGCTCAGAACACTTGTAAGTTCCTTTGCCTACACACTTTAAGAGGCTTAATACCAAGTGGATTACTTAATTATTCTATCTCCCCCCAAATAATTGGAACCTAGGTTTCTACCTACTTTGCAGGAGACAGAGGTACAGTGAGATACTTGAGAGTCATGGCAGAGACAAGCACACAGTTCCAAAGGCTGAGTTTCCAGCCCCGGCTCTCACCCCCGCCTACAATACCTGCCTCACTTTTCCCAGGTTCCCAGAGGTGACATCAAGGCCTCCAGTTCTTCTATAAAGGCCAAATTCTACTGCCCAGGGTTGCACATGGCCGATGAGCCTGAAGAGCTGCAGCTGATCTCCTGAGCCCTCTTTGTGCATCCAAGGAGCTGTGAGAGCTTTGACTTTTGTAGGGCCTGCAGGGGTCTGAGCAAAACCAGGCTGTGGTCCAGAGCCGCACCAGTGCGTACTGTTAGAGCAGCCCTATGCTAGATGATAGTTCTTCCCCAGAACCCTGCTAATAAGAATAAGCTGCCTGTACTTAAGAATAAATGCAATTAGTCACCAGGATATTTATTTTGTAGGTAGTGCTCATCACCAAAGCTTTTTCCCCCCCTCTCTAGAGAATTACCAATGAACTGAATTTCATCACCGGAAAGTCGAGTCCATTTTCAGTTACCAGCAGACTTCATAGTTCATTGCTTCAGAGGCATTAAGACAGTGTAATTTTTTTAATTTTTATTTTACTTTGGTACTTTTCATTTATTATTGTTACTGACTTCTTCAAATGTGATGGTGTTCTTTCACTGCCAGAGTGCAGTTTGCTCTGGAGTGGAGGCTGACGGCATGTATGATACTGAGTGATTTAAGAAAAAGGAAATGTAGAAGAAGAAATGTGAACCAAAAATGCCACAAAAATTATTTCTCCTGGGGAATCTTGCACTGAGATCCCTTCTGGTACTGCAGATTGGGTGGGCCCAGAGGGAGGGCTGTGAGACATATCTGAAGTTGCAAAGGAAGTGCTCCACACCTCTGAAAACTGGACTGTTTCTCTGTGAGCTGTCACTGGGGAGACAACCCACCCATTAAACTGCAGAGATCTACGAGAAGGGAAGACCAGTGCTGTGTCAAGCAGCTAGAGAGCCTGAAATCTGATCCTGCAGTAACTAGAATCTCTTGGTGATGCTTTAGAACCAAAGGGCAGGATCCCTGTTGTTGCTGAGAGTACCGGGGGCAGGGCTGGCCCCTACAGGGGCTGTGAAGGTCTCTGCCTCAGAGAACATGCAGTCTAGAGAGGTGGTGTGCAGGTAAGGACAGAGGAGGGAATGATAGGCACACCTTGGTTAGAGTTCTGGCTTGCTTGTTTTATTTTTGAAAGCATGGGAAAGGTTTTTAATTTGTTTCTTTCCTGAAGACAAGGCAAAAATGTGTCTGGCTTTTATTTCATTTAAAGAGTCTTTGCTTTATTGAGAACTATGTTACCACATCCACAAGGGTAGCTTTGAATGTGTCTATTTTAGTGCCTTCAGTCTTAGCCAGAACTTCTAAGATAGCACCAAAGGGAGAAATGAGGTCACTGGAAAGCAATGGGTAGAAATTGTAAATCAGATTGCTTACAGGGCTGATGTGGTAGATGAGAGTGATAAGTGATGTTTGAAGTTTACCATCGGTGCTCGGGAAAAGGAAACATCCTGAGTCACAGATGGCCAAGTACACTTTCATGCTGTCCTTTTCAGAGAGGATAAAAATTAAGTGTCTAAATGCACTTCTCATAACTTTCAGTTATGCCGTGCACTCAGTCACGGGTTTGTGCTTCTTTGATTTCATTCTGATTATTTTGTCACCAGACACATCTTTACAAAAGCATATCAGCTGTTTGTTGACATCCAGTTCAAACTTTCTAGATTGTCCATGACTTCGTGGTTTAGTAGAGCATGGAATAATACTGACTGCTATGAGTGGGTTAAAAAAAACTGATAAAGGGTAAGGGTCATGTCTCCATGTGGGCATATAAATGAGATAAATGCAGAAACAGGCTTGGGAGTGAGGCACCACTGCCTAAATGCCACAAAGCACTAAGGAACCAAAATACTGTGGACAGTGCATAACTTACTGATTCTGGTCGCAAATCTCAGGTGAACTTTATGCCATAATGTGGAGCAGAGACACAGCTCAGGGAACCTTGCTGGCTTGTACTTGGAAGCAATGGTGACATCTGCCTCAAGACTTACTGATACAGAATGGGGGTTTGGACACCCCTGGACCTAGTGTCACTGATACAGTTGTAAAGATGTGAGCATTTCCAGTTAGCTGAGCTCCCATCAGTTCAAAGGCCAGGCATCGGTACACTGCAGTCTGCTCATTCGGGTTTCTTATCTCTTCCTTACAGCATGGTCCAGAGTGTCAAAGCAAACCAGGCATTTATTTTTTTCTGTAGGAAACTAAAAAGCCTACTGCAAGGTCCAGATTTTTAATGTAAAGTTTCTCCGGTATCTTATTTGCATGGCTGAGTTATAACCCTCTAAATTCCAAACAGAAGTGCTGGCAGACTCTAGCTAACAGCTCTAATGGATGCTATTATATTTCTGCTGCTAGTTGGCACTCAGCCTTCACTTGTCTGATCAGCATAAAGGGATGCTGTCAACTTGAAAAATTGTGTCTTCCTTCGGGGAGGGGGGAAAAAGTGCCATACCTGCTATTGTTCCAAACCAGCCTTTTACAAGAGCAGTTACTAGAAGGAAGCAAGGTTGCGATGAGATGCTACTTAATTGTCTCTGTTCAGGGCGTTTGCATATTTGGGCGCACTTTGTGGGTTCCAGTGTTGTGGGTTATGCACTTCCCCTTTCAGACTGGCAAGATGGTGGCTCCTGGGAGGCTGAGGGTGTAGAAGGGTAAGTGAGGAGAGGGGATGCTTCCATCCTGGGCCTTGTATTAACAGCAGCAGCAAAAGTGAGCAGAAAAGCAATAAGAGAATTTGTATATACATGGAGGACAGAGATCAAATGCATAGGATGCCATTGTGTTTAGCACACTGTTTAAAACTGGTTTGTAAAATGCTTGGGAGAAGAGAAACTCCCCCTCCCTCCATCTTACTTCTTTCTCCAGAGGTGATTTTCACAGTGCCCTGCTCACCGCTACTTGAAGATCAATCTCTGCAAAACTCGCATTGTCTGAGATGGGCCAGTTTGGGACCATTCAAAGGTGTCAGCATCCCTTGAAATACAACGCTGTTGTTTCCCTTGTGGGTGCCAAAACTGTCCCAGGAGCTATTTACATCTAACCTGGCAAAAAAGGGAAGACTTCATACTGCTTTGTGATTAAAACAACTTGCACACTGCGGAGAGCTGTCTGCTGCTACTTACCTTCTCTGCCAGCTTCCCCTGAAACGTGCTCAGCTGCCTCACCTACAAATGTGTTTGCAGATGAGAGACCTTTGGTAACCAGTGAATAATGTCCTCTTTTCTGTTTTGCTGCTGAAGTGAGTGGTTCTGTTTGGGTTCTTGGAGGCACCCAATCGCTCCCAGCTCTGGAGAGGGACAACCCAAGCTGTTGCTTCTTACTGAGGAACTGCTGAGGGAATAAAACTGGAGACCAAGCTCGCCATCTCCTGGGGAAAAGGCATTTACGCAGCCAAGAAAATTTTTATTTCATTCCTTCCTTTCATTCTCACTCTTCTCTCTTTGTGAAAGTCCAGCTTGTAGCAGAGGGCTTGGGAAGCTTGCCAGCTTGCAATACCAGCTCTGACTCTGCTGTGGGCCCCCTACTTCCCGTGATACTCGGTAAAATAAGTGAATTTATGTCACAGGGTGGGTCCACGGTTGGTATTTTTGTTACTTTATATGTACCTCAGCAGCAATGCCAGTGGCATGATTTGTATGCATTAATGACCCTGGAAAAGAGGTTTATAGAGTGTTGAGCAGATGCAGGGACAGGCAGGTTCTTACTTAAAATGGTAAGAATTTTTTAGCAACTGCCACGTGTCCTGTGGAGTACAGGGACATTACGGAAGCTATCAGGGAACCTCAATGCCAGGCATTGAGGTGCTAGAACGGGTCCAAAGAAGGGCAACAAAGCTGGTGAAGGGCCTGGAGAACATGTCTTATGAGGAACAGTGGAGGGAACTGGGGTTGTTTGGCCTGGAGAAAAGGGGGGTCCTGGAATACCTTCTTGCTCTCTACAACTACCTGAAAGGAGGTTATAGACAGATGGGTGCTGGTCTCCTCTCACAAGTAACAAGTGATAGAACAAGACAAAAGGGCCTGAAGTTGCACCAGGGGAGGTTTAGGTTGGACGTTAGAAACTTTTTTTTCACTGAAAGAGTTGTCAGGCACTGGAACAGGCTGCCCAGGGGCAATGGTTGACTCACCATCCCTGGAGGTCTTTGTGGTGCTTAGGATGTAGATGTGGTGCTCAGGTACATGGTTTAGCAATGGACTTGATAGAGTAGGGTTATGGTTGGACTGGATGATCTTAAAGGTCCTTCCCAAGCTAAATAGTTATATGATTCTATGATCTAGTTACTGACTAATCACAGTGTAGCACCTTAGTTTTCACACATCACTTCAAAAGCTGATGCCTACAGCGAGGCTTCTAAGGTATACCTATGAATTAGCAAATACTGATGGTGGGTGAGGTCAGGTATGCCCTGTAACGCTGCAGGGCTGTGCTGGTACAGTGATATCCTGACAGTTTTGGTAAACCCACTGGAGACTGACTTGTATAACTTTAGTCAAGTTACACCTTGGAGGTGACAGTTACTCAATAAGCAAGGCCCCAATGTCCCAAGTATTATTAACCTCTTACATTAAAAACAGAGTGAAAAATCAGCAACCGCCCGCACAATGTCTCGGGGGAGGGGGATGGGGGGGTGGGATATATGACAGTGTAATTAATTACTGTGTTGTGGAATGTTTCTAACTAAGGGGTCAAGAAGTTAGAAAAGGGTCTGGGGAGGTGGGATTCAACTCCCAGGGCTGCAACTGAGTTATTGCAACTGTAAGCACCTGCTTTACCTCTTTCCAGCTTAAAGGTGAGAGGAATGTTTCAAGGGGTATGTGAGAAAGTTGGTGAATTCGTTAAACTGGTTACTTTGGTAGCGGTTATTATGATTCAGAATAATACAGTTATAAAGCAGCTGAGAGGAAATCACACTGCTTGATATGCTGTTCCTAGCAGCAAGAACTGAGATTATGCTGGGCTGTTGTGATTTTTGACAGAGATGTTCTTCACTCTACAAGAGATCTATCACAGACTTGTTACCATAAAAAGCCTTTTTTCAGTCCTAATTTGGGCAGGAAGTCCCATATATATTGTTAAATATAAATTCTATTATTTCCAGTGAAAATTAGGTATCAAATAGATTGAAATTAACATTTTTTTACTTAGGTTAAAACAATTCTAAACCAGATTATTAGTAACAAAATAACTTGTTTGAGGTGAATTATGACCTGGATGAGAGGATTGAGTCTACCATTAGTAAATTCGCGGATGACACCAAGCTGGAGAGGAGTGTCGATCTGCTGGAGGGTAGGGAGACACTGCAGAGGGACCTGGACTGGCTGGGTCGATGGGCTGAGACCAATGGTATGAGGTTCAACATGGCCAAGTGCAGGGTCCTACACTTTGGCCACAATAACCCCATGCAGCACTACAGACTGGGGGTGAGTGGCTGGAGAGCGGCCTGGCAGAGAGGGACCTGGGAGTACTGGTTGACAGCTGGTTTAACATGAGCCAGTGTGTGCCCAGATGGCACAGAAGGCCAATGGCATCTTGGCTTGTACAGGAATAGCGTGGCCAGCAGGACTAGGGATGGAATTCTCCCCCTGTACTCGGCACTGGTGAGGCCTCACCTCAAGTCCTGTGTGCAGTTCTGGGCCCCTCACTTCAAGAAAGATATTGAGGTGCTGGAGTGGGTCCAGAGGAGAGCAATGAGACTTCTGAAGGGGCTGGAGGGAAAGTCTTCTGAGGAGAGGCTGAGGGAAGCTGGGGTTGTTCAGCCTGGAGAAGAGGAGACTTAGGGGCGACCTTATTACTCTCTACAACTACCTGAAAGGAAGCTGTAGTCAGGTAGGGGTTGGGCTCTTCTCCCAGGCAGCTAGTGACAAGACAAGAAAGCATGGCCTGAAGCTGTGCCAGGGGAGGTTTAGGTTGGATATTAGGAAACCCTTCCTCTCAGAAAGGGTGATTAGACACTGGAATAGACTGCCCAGGGAGGTGGTGGAGTCACCATCCCTGGAGGGGTTCAAAAAACAGGTAGATGTGGTGCTTCGAGACATGGTCTAGGGGTCAGGAAGATGTTCAAAGAAGGTTGGACTAGATGATCCTAGAGGTCTTTTCCAACCTGAATGATTCTGTGATTCTTATAGCTGAAGTATAGTATTTTGGGAGATCCTGTGGCCTTCTAATTTCCTATCCTCTACATATCTTCTCTCCATTACTTTTATACCTTTGGAGCTATGAAGTGTTACATAGCACCATGGTTTGTGTAATAAATATCAACAGAAATGGAGGCTCCTAAAGTTAAAACTTTTTTAACATTTTGAACTTTTATCAGTTGGAACTAAGAAACATACAGTCCCACTGTGTAAGCAATCTTATGTAATACTTCAGCATTTAGGATTTTAATCTGTGACAGTATTAATTCCTCAAATACTAGCTATTGGTAATTTTAATACATTTTTTTTTCTTAGGAGATGAACTATTAATTGAATGTTACGCATGGTCCCTTAAAACTGAAAACAAGAAGATTGCAGTTGCAGAGAGAGCATATTGACAGAAGGTATGTATTTATTTAAATTTTTCATTGATAGGTTCTGAAATTGACTTGCCATAAACCACAGGTGCTTAAAAAGTCCTAATTAGGTGGTTAGATGAGACCTGTGAAGTTTATAGGAAAGGGCTTACTGGTGCTAATCAAGAATATATATTAATTTGTATTGATTGGAGAAAATGTAGGAGATGCTACACTTAAGAGCTTTTTAAAACTTCTAAGCAAACTTTGTTCAGATTAACCATTTCATAAATTCTTACCTCTTTATAACAGCTATAAAAAATGATTAGCTGTTTTAATATTAAGAAATATTAATAAATGGATAGGTTTGAACTTTGGACTACTTTAGTTTTATAAGACATCGGAATAAGATATCTCTTTGTAGGAAGGACTCACATGGTTACAGTAGAACCTAATTGAGACCACTGTTTTTGAAATGGATGTTGTACTTTCAGCATTTGCTTGGGTGCAACAGTCACTAATATTT
>JAVSBS010072478.1:0-14561 GCA_033124195.1 Coracias cyanogaster
GTCCCAAAACTGAGCCCTGAGGGACACCGCTTGTGACCGGTCGCCAACTGGATTTGACTCCATTTACCACCACTCTCTGGGCTTTGCCACCCAGCTGGTTCTTAACCCAGTGAAGATCCACTAACAAAAGGTGCAATGATTCTGTTACTAGGATTTTCAGAGGTGTTTAACAGGGCTGTGAATTGTGGTAATGTGTGTGATACAATGCCATCTTTGAAGGATTTTTTGGAGGTGGTAATTTGTTGGAATTGCTTTTAATCTCTCGTTGATTTGTCTTGCCTTTTTTTATACACAAATAAGTAAAAGATTGGAGAAGTTCCTTGTATTTTGCCTGAAGATTTTTAGCTGTAAAAAAGAATACTGAAAAAAATCCTTAATACACTTGGAGGTGAGACCATCTTGGTCCTGATGTTCTCTTGTAATGCAGGTTCATATTCGGGTTGGATTTTAGGGAGTTCTGGAGGGGCAGGAGGGCAAACACTGGCCTTGCGAAGGCCGTCCTCGGTGTCCCAGCATCTCAGCTGACTCAGAAACACCCTGTTGTGTAACATCCAAAAAGGTCAATGCCTGAATTCTGCTTCTGTGTGCTGTGAAACCGGTACTTAAACTGTAACACATGGTACAGTAGGAATAATCTATTTTGATTTTTTTAAAAACTTTATTTTTTTATCAATTGCATGGGTTAATTTGACCTTGGCACTGAAGCAGCATGTTATCTTCTAACCTTCTAGTTCCAGACTCATTTCCTTGCTCTCAACTACTTTAGCCTGTTGAACAGGAGATGTGCCACTGACATCTGCGCTGTGGCGTGTGTGTCGCTGGCTGACTGCTCGGTGGGGTTTGGTTTATTTCTAACCTATTTGTTGGATCTTTTCTCAGAAAATAGGACTTACTAGCAGGGGTGCTTCTGCGGGACTGATTTTGTGCTTGGCAAGTTTGAAGGGAATACATGTGTACGTTTTCACAGTGGCCTTGCCATGTAAATGGAGGGCAAAACCCAAACAATCTCTTTTGGTGGAAATATAAAACAGTATCTACTATCTTCTTTCCTTAAGCTAATGAAGGGATGAATCAACATGAGTTTTATTTGAGGGGGTTAGTGTAGGCTTGTCTGGGATAAAAAGACCAGAAGCTCTTACTCTTGGCTTCTTTTGCACGTTAAATCCACTCCTAAAGCTGAAACTACTGTGTGAACAACTAGATCTCACTGGGTTTCTTTGCTGCCAGTTCACGTGGCACGGTGTGACCACCTCCCCCTCAGCAGGGAAGGGTGATGCCAAGTCAGGAAGGGCGTAAGAGCAGCTTCCACGTTGGGCATGAAGGAAAACTGCGTCCTCATTGGATCCTTAAACTGAAGCTCAAGCTTCACAAGACAGGAAGAAACACATCTCTTGCCAGCTCCATTAGTGGAACTAATGGAGATGAAGTCCGTCTATAGTTAGGGCTGGCATCTGAAATGAAATTGAGGGTAATCAGAAGATTTGCTTATGCAAATATGTATTTCACTTTGTAAGGGTTAAGGAGAGATGATTAATTTTTTTTTTTTGTCATGATGTATGGAGCAAGCCATTTAAATAGTCTTTAACCTGAGTGGGAGATTGCTTTTTAAATAAGGGTTTTCCTGTGGAAGACACAAGGTTGTATTTCACTTTTCCCCCCAGAATTATTTAGGCATTAGCTTCTTGAGCTGTTTTTCTGCCGCATGGGCCCCCCTCCATTAGTTACTGTCTCTTACTCCATCTAACAGAGTCTTCTGCTGCAAAAATTGAATAAAGGGCCTAACAAATCTCTTTAAGAGGTTGCTTTAAAAATAAAATCGTTTCAGATCTTGATATATTACTCTTGGGCAGGAAATTAACTCAGGAAAATGCATATTTTAATACGTGTGCTTCATATATCATTCCTGGACTCCTGTGCTGTGCGCATCCAGGGAAAGAAGAGAAATGCAAACAGGTGCTTGCCTAAGGGCTGCCTGGGAAAGGCTTTGTTCTTCAGAGCAGGAGTCATTTGTTTGGTTTATGGAAACCTGCTGCCTGTGATTGGGAGCTCTGGCACTTAGCTCTGCAGTGATCCTAAAGGGAAAAGAGCTGTCGTTGGCATCTTGGAGTTGTAGTTCAGCCATGGGTTCCTCTGAATGGTTTAGTTCTTCAAAGTGCCACTGATGGGGTGTCTTGAAGTGCCGCTAGCAATGCTTTGAGTGCTCAGAAGATGAATTTCCGTTTGTAAGGGGCAAATCAAATTAATGAAATGAACGGATTTCAGGTTTGTCTTAGTTAACGTGCAAATTTCAGCCCTCAGTTTCCCAGCGGAAGTGACCGAGTACCCATGTGCACCCAGTGATGATGCTGGGCTGGATGAGGCAGGAAGCTGCTTGTTAGGAAGCAACAAATCCCAGATCCCACCATCCCTGGAACAAGCAGACTGTGGTATCTAGCGAGGAATGAGCCTCTTCTAGGTACTGGCCTGCCAAGTTCTCTCTGCTCAGCCGCCTTCTTAGGCACACGAGGTATTGGGTGTTGTATCACCTGGATTATATAGTTGCAGGCATCAACGTGTCATCTGGGATTTGTTTGTGTCATCTGGGATTTGACTGCCCTGAGCCACCCCTTGGTGTGGGAAGGCCGGTGCTTCTCCTCCAAGGGACAGGAGCCCTTGAGGTGAGAGTTACATCCAGGGCGGGAAGGCCTGGTGCAAGGAAAGCGGAAGCCCTTGGGAAAGCGAAAGCACGCTGGCACGGCTCCTGTCCCCTCCCAGAGAGCGGCTTGGGTTAGGGGACTTCGTAGAGTGAGCTGTCACTGCAGTGATACTGGGCTGAGCTCCTGAAAATCAGCCATGGTTGTGTCTGTGCGTCTCTGTGGTGGCTTATAGCCAGGGAGCGCGCGTCTCGAGCAGGAACCCCCGTACTGGTCGTTCCTGTGCTTTAATGGTCAGGTTTGACCGAGTCTTGAGTGGAGGGAGCGCTGTGTCGGTGTAACTTTCTTCGACAGTTGAGTCAGTTCTGATGATTCAGTCATGGTTGTTCTGAATTTAATTGCAAACATGTCTGCATTAATGTGAACCACGTGTCCATGAGCGTGTTCTGTGTCTGTGTTCTAAGTGACATGAAGACATTGAAGACAATAACTTTTCCGATGCAGAGCTTGATTGAACTCTGCGGACATCCTTCGGAACTGGACTGGATTGCTGAGGGGTTCCCCTTCTGCCCACGTGCACCTTCTGAATCTCCACGTGCTGTAGATGGGACACCACCAGTTTAATTCTTCAAAATACTATGCCAAACAATCCTTGGCCATTTCGGATTTTTTTACTGGTGCATTTCCATGTGTTCTGATGTTGTTGCCTACAAGGTAACCTCTGTCTGTGCTAATACAGTAAATCCATCTCCCAGTTACCTGCTGAATTGCTGCGATGCTTCCAACTGGATCAGCAGAACCCGATTGTTTCATTTTTATGCCAGTTTTCTCTTAAGCATATCAGCAGGCTACATAGTAAGGTAGCTCATGCTAATTGACCGTATCTCTTTACTAGGAGTCCCTTAATAAGAACAAATGTAAGTATTGTAAGTGGGCTATTTATCAAAATAACATGAGAGACAATCAGGCTTTGAAGTTGGGGAGTTTTAAAGCGGAGAATTCCTGGGTGTCTCACAGTGATATGGGAAGCTAACATTTTTTTGCACTAAGTAGTAAAGTATTTGCAGCATAAGTCTTTTTATTATTATTATTTGCTGAAGTTCATTTTCAGATGAACTGTTTCTGAAAGCATTTTGTAAGATGTAGCGGTAGGTCTGGGGACAGGAGTCTGAGGTGTTAGGAAACCCCAAAGCTGCAGTATCCTCCGCTGTAGACTTTGTTGCCACCACAGGACGTGTGAGGAATGGGATGAGGTGTGAGTTGAAACACAGAGGTATTTTCCAAGTAGAAACCTAAGTTTCCAGAATCAATGAATTTACCCTTTTAAAGCCTGTCTAAAGTAAGAGGGTGAAGAGGAAAACTGGTTTTGTTTTTCCTTCCACTTTCTCCAGGCTATCCCTTCTTTCACCTGGCTCGGAGTTGAGGTGCACATCCTCTTTCATGCCCAGTCTTCTGTAAAACCCCATTTTTATGCGCTTTAGCAACCTCCCCTTTATCTTTGAGGTTTCCTGTTCCACCACTGAGCTTTGTAGCTAGCTTGGCAAGCTGTGTGCTCCTTCTGCTCCTACACTTCACTGTCCCTCCCTTGTCATATTACTTCCCAAACTCTCATCTCATTTTCCCTCATCTCGGTCCAGCAGTATGGATTATTTTCTGAATGCTTATATGAGGCTGTCATATGTTGACAAATAAACGGTGATAGGAACTTCCTCCCTGTTGCTACTGTGCTTCGGTTTAATCTGGTTTTTATGAGAAGTCTTTTTTAAAACGAGGCACAGGAACTTCAACTTGAGCAAAACTTGATTTTTATTGCGATTTGATTTTCACAGAACAAGAACTGACTCGCAGCTGGGTCCTTGAGAGCGCAGGGTTCTGTGCCTTCCGAGCTACAGGTTTGGTTTTGAATCACTTCATATGCCCAGTTTTGCCTCAGTTCAATTAGTTGATACATTGGGAGTGATATTTTTAACTGCATTGATAACAAGCCTAAGTTTTCTGGTAAAGGTGTGATTGAACAGCAGGTTATTGCGAGGACATCTCCAATGATGATAGTGATAAATACAAAGTTTGAGGTAATTAGTGTAGAAGATCAGTAGTGCAGTAACTAAGTTGTTCTGAAAAAAAAATTAAATTGTGTAATATTTTTTCAAAGGAGATCTTGACTTTCTTGTGGATTGCTTGCCAAGTATGGACTTTTACTTTGGGAGGTTTTAACTAGGATTCTGGGTTTTTTGGTGCTTCCAGAAGGTCTGAACTTGTGCAGGCTCGGAGTCTGTGCCCGGACAGCAGCATCTCTGCTGCATCTCAGAGCAGAGGCGTCTGCTTGGGCGATAATTGTAAAGGATGAGCTCTCACAGCTCGCTGTAATGCTTTCATTTGGCAGTAATCATTTTCAGATTATGGGATCATTACTGCTCAGCTGTTGTCTATCATTAAATATAGACAGTGTTTTTCTTGAGTAAAGCTCATGCGAGATCTATCACTTGCTAGGGATTTGTATGGGATGCCTGTGGAGAGGAAACGTCTGGGCTTTTGAATCTAAAACAAAATATAACCACCAAAAAACCCTGGAACCAAACACTCTACCCCCCTTTCCCACAAATATTGCTGTAGTTTTAAAATTAACTGCAGCTTTTAACTCTGGTCTGTAATGTCGGGGGAATAATTGTCTTTGAATTTTGCAACAGGTCAGACAGTATGTTAAAATTTAATGTGAACTTAATAGAGCAAATAAAACATGCTCGGAAAGATATTTTGTCTTGAAGATTTGTGTCCTTGTGCGCAGACCTGATCACTGGGTTTCCTCCCAGGCAAATACCCTCTTGGTCATGTCTTGTAAGGAAGCTCTGTGAAAAATGAGGAGTTTAGACAGCGGAAGGAAAACTTTTGTCTAAACAGAAGAAAGCAATACATGGATTAAAAAAAAAAATCCAAGGATCTTATTGAGTCAGATTTGATGAAACAGAAGAAAAAAAAAATCTGGCTTTACTGCAGTACTTATTAGATGATGTATTGAGGCACAGCAAGCCTTAAATTGGTGTGGCGATGAATAGTTTGTATATGTAGGCTACAGTGAGCAGAAATCCGACATTTAAATAATGTCAAATTGTCCTGTGTGCACATAGTTAAGCAGGATTGCAAAGTGAGGGGCTGAGGAGGGGAAAAAAGAAGCAAGGGAGAAGAATTGTGTGCTCAAATAGGATTTATAGACAAATGGAGTTTCTCTGCAGGTGGAGGCTCGACAGACCTATTCTAAATTATCCTAGAAAGCTGATTTTCACAGGAGGATGGACGTTGTGGTATGGTTTGGAGTGTGTTTACCTACAATACCAGTTCAGTTTTCTGTGTTGAGTTCAGTAGTGGTAAACATGGTGGCTTCTCATTTTAGAAGCGTGTAGAAAGGGTCTCTATTCAATGTATTGCAGACAGGCATTTTTAAACATACTCCTGCAGAGCAGTAACTAGTTCACTTACGTTGTTTGCTTTGCTTGATCCTGTACCATAAAACCATAGCTTACAATCAGAGGCTAAAGCTATGGCTTATTTTGCCCACAGTGTTGGTGCAACTTCAAAGACTTGATTTATTTATCCCCTAAAACAGGTCAAATCCTACACCTGTTGAGGAAAAACAAGTTATCACTGAAATCATTCTTCTTCCTCTTTATTAGCTACAATGAGCTGTTTGTACTTACTCAATTATACTGTTTTCTGTTAGTAGCATTGTCCTGTTTTGAAATGTTGTCGCTTTGAGCAGCTACATCTAATACTGCCGAGCGGTTCCCTAACTTTAAGGATATATAATGGGCCAGGAGTTAATTATTTGGCCTGCTGTGGAAGTCTTGCACGAGACTAATTTCGCAGCTTAGTTCTAAACAGAGCTTTTTAAACAGACTTTCTGGTTGGGTCCTGAAGAGGAGCACACAGTTGTAAGTTTATGAAGCGTTTATGGTGATTGTGTTGTTCTCTCTCATCTCCTGCAGTAGAAACAATAGGATTTTCTCATCCCTGCACATAATTTTGGACTCGTCAGAGATTTCAGGTTGGGATTCTGCCACATGAATCATTATAATACTTAATGGGATTGTGCGATAACGGTTAATATTAGATGAAGTTGCAGTAAATGACACCTTTCAGGAATTTCCATAAATTGTTCCTCTGTTTATTTGGCAATAATAGTGATGAACAACAGGACACCTGGCTGCAAACCGGGGAGCTTCACATAAATCTCACTCACCGCGTTGGCCTGTTCTCTTAACGGGCTCACACAGCATCAGCGGTCGCATGATGTGTGCGTGGTTCGTTGCTGCACGTTGCCAGCAATCAAGGGTCACTGAGAAATGAATTCTAACTTGAAATGAGTCCCACTGAAATGAAATGAGTCTCAGAACCTGGGGGAGTCCGTCCCTGTACCCAATGTTCCTGAGGATGACTGCTTTAGAATTGAGAAAGAGATTTATACTGCTGTTATTACCTGTAATTCCACAGTATCTACCTTGGGATTTTTACCTGTCAACAGGCTGGAGAGTTGGGCGGGGAGAAATTGAATTAAATACAACAAGGGCCTGACCTGTTGGAGAGCAGTGTAGGGCAAAGGGACCTGGGGGTCCTGGTGGACAGCAGGATGCCCATGAGCGAGCAATGTGCCCTTGTGGCCAAGAAGGCCAGTGGCATCCTGGGGTGTATTAGAAGGGCTGTGGTTAGTATGTCAAGAGAGGTTCTCCTCTGCCTCTCCTCTGCCCTGGTGAGGCCACGTCTGGAATATTGTGTCCCGTTCTGGGCCCCTCAGCTCAAGAGAGACAGGGAACTGCTTGAGAGAGTCCAGCGCAGAGCCACCAAGATGATGAAGGGAGTGGAACATCTCCCTTATGAGGAAAGGCTGAAGGAGCTGGGTCTCTTTAGCTTGGAGAAGAGGAGACTGAGGGGTGACCTCGTAAATGTCTATAAATATGTCAAGGGTGAGTGTCAGGAGGATGGAGCCAGGCTCTTCTCGGTGACACCCAATGATAGGACAAGGGGCAGTGGGAGCAAGCTGGAGCGTAGGAGGTTCCACATAAACATAAGGAAAAACTTCATGGTGAGGGTGACAGAGCACTGGAACAAGCTGCCCGGGGAGGCTGTGGAGTCTCCTTCTCTGGAGACATTCAAGACCCGCCTGGACGCGTTCCTGTGTGACCTGGTCTAGGTGATCCTGCTTTGGCAGGGAGATTGGACTAG
This sequence comes from Coracias cyanogaster, assembly GCA_033124195.1. NCBI lineage: Eukaryota > Metazoa > Chordata > Aves > Coraciiformes > Coraciidae > Coracias > Coracias cyanogaster. Next base: position 7,848 of record JAVSBS010072478.1, read on the forward strand.
ATGATCTTTTGAGGTCCCTTCCAGCTCCTAACATTCTGTGATTCTGTGAAAGGTGAAAGCCAGTACCTTTAAGTTTGTGTCATGATTTTCTCCAAAGTTCAGCTTCAAAGTTGTAGCAAGAGGTGTTAAATGACTTTTGGAACCATTGGTAAGGACCACTTTGATCAGCATGCTAACTTTCAGATACTCAATCAAACTTCAGCTGCATTTCCCTTTCTTCAGTGCTTTTTTGTTGTCCTTCAGAGTTTTTCTTTACTGCTTTTTCTTGCAAAATTAATTTTAAAAAAATCTGGGTGCTTTCTTATTAGCTTTCTAGCAATGTGAATTTTTTAATGCTAAGTATAAACCAGTAGTAGAATTAACGCAGAGTGGGAATTTTGTGGTAGGAGGCTCTAGAGAGATTGGTGATGTTTCCCTTTTGAGAAGCATTCTGAAGGTTATTTGAGCTGTCTGTTCCATTGACCTGCTGCTCGTTGGATGGGGGGTTTTCTGGGGTGGTGGGAGAAAAAAAATGCACCTTTACATCTTTTAACTTTGAACATGTTGTATATCTGATATTTTATAATACATGCAACTGTAGCAGATGTTCATCGCTTTAAATTTATTTCAGTAGCAGACATCAATCAGTCAAAGATGTTATTTTACAGTCTTTGGTCGGCGTTTTGTTCACAGTTTCTTCTCCGCTGAAATGCCACGTTCTAGACGGTACGTGTCTGAGGAGACACACACAGGATGTCTTTATCCTGATAAGAAATCTAGACCTGTTAAATTTAATGGGCTATCTGTAATTCCTATTAAGCATAACGATAGAGGATGTGAAGATGATGTTTTCCTTTGATAGAGAATGGGGTTAGGAACATTAACTTGGAGTTATTTTTGTTTTCTATGGAAAAAAAAAACAAACACCTGAAACACGGAAAACCAAGACACAAAACAAGAAAAACACCAAAACACCTCTTACCTCTTTGCTTGTCAGTGTAACAACATAGTGTTTTCTGCAAAAATCACGCTGCTTCTACACATGCTGTGTGGCTTGGGAGTATTGGAGAGTTGTTGTTCAGAAATGCTGTCGAATAATTCCTAGGCGAACAGATAAGGAGAAATGTTAATTCACCGCGGAGAACTGAAGAAGTTGTCAAGCGTAGCTCTGAAGTTGTGTCATTTTTCTGGGCGGCGCTAGTTCCAGGTTAGCGCTGTAAAGCTAACCGCCATCCCCAAGGGCTGTTGTGTTTTCTGGTGCTGTGAAAGCCGCTGTGTTCACCTTCACTGTAAAAATGGAGTTATCTCGGAGGAGGGGAAAGATTTTTAAAGAGGGAATCGACCAGTAGTTTAGGAGAAAATGAGAAATGCTCTGTCGCTGAGCTCACAGCCTCGAGAAATAGCTGTCTGCTTAGCTTTGCACGGGCTGGACCAGCTCTATGAAGTCTCTCTGGTGGTATCTCCAAGGTGCACCAGTGGTGTCCATTTTTCAAATCTCCAGCACACAACCTGCAGGAAAGCAGTATTATTTTTCATTTAATGAGCTTTAGCACATGAGCAATTAAGAAGATGTAATTGAATGGAGCTAATCAGGAAGACACAGAAGCCTGCCTCTGGGATGCTGCTGGGGTCAGTTGCTGCTTCTATCTACTATGCAGCTGTTAATAATACTGAGGGGCTGCGGTGGCACCGGCTGGTGGTTTTACAGCTCCAGGGCCTTAGTTGTTTGGTTTTGTTCTGTCTTCAAGCCTTAGTCTTTTTATTCTGCTAAGGATGTGTAGTGATAAAGAGGGGATGAGACTCTCTGCTCAGCTAATAACATTGGGGGTGCTCAGAAAAAGGTGATGGAGACTCCTGTGTTTGGAAGGTCTTTGAATTGCTTGCTGTACAAACAGCAGATAAAGCCAGATGCTTCCAGGCGTGGTCTTCACACAACTTTTATAGAATCAGGGAACCTGTTGTGGTCTGATAATTAAAATAGTTATGAACGCGCTGGCACAGAAAGCTGGAGTGAGTGCATGGCTTCAGTTAAATTATTTTCTTCATTATCCAGAAATAAACCCATAACGAACCAGAATCTTAAGAAAAAAAAAATATTCATTTTATACTTAATATAAACAGTCATGCATAGAAAATAATAATAATAAAAAGTCCCATAGCTGTGCTCAGCTGTTTTCTCACAGTCCTTCTGGGGAGAACCTTTTGGGTAATTTATTATTAGAGGTATGAAAAGAGAATGCTTTATGTGCTTGTAATCAATGGCTTGGGGTTTATTTTCAATTGTGCATCTGGCTAAGAGAAAATTAATCCTCCTCTCCCTTACAGTCAGCTTGGATCTGGAGTAGAAGCCGAGGACTTCTGTGTTGGGTGGTGTGCTTCTTTATCAGTGTTTTTATAGAGAAAAAAAACAAATAGGGTTGAATGGGATTAGGGAAATAATAGTTTTGGAGCTGTATCTTTTCAAGAACACGATCAAGCTTAATTTCTGCCATCAAATAGCCCCTCCTGTGTTTGAGCCTTTGCAATGAGAAGCTGAACTTGAATTTCATGTTCATTTACCTGTACTCATTATTAACACCAGGAGCAGTAGATTTGTTTGCTGATTTAATGATACTTCTTTGGTATTTGATCTCTTGGAAAGCACAAAGGTCCCACCACTGTCTCTGTTTTAGGAAAAGACTTTTTTCCCCTCTCTTCAACTCTCACAGATACTAGTGATAGAGAGATATTGATGGTAATCGGTATGTGCTGTAAGGTGCGTCTTTTTGCAACTAAGTGGGTAAAAATAGAGAAGTAAATAATTTGAGGTTTAGAGTCGTATCGCAAGGGATATGAAATGTCTTTTTCAATGTAGCAGAAATTTGCAGACTCTCTTCTTGCAGTTTATCTATTGTTTGATGAAAAAGGTTTCAGGCAGCCAGATGTACTATGCTTGGACTTCGTTTGTTATTAAAAAAACCAATCTCTGCAAAATAGAATCCTGTCTAAAGCATATGAGTTTGTGGAGTAAGTTCTTCAGTGTCGAGCCGATGCTCGTGCGCAGGCACCAGCCGCTTTGCTGGGCTTTCACACAATGTTAGAGGAGTCCTCTCCATCTGCTGAAGGGCGCTGAGGCCAACGGTCCTTTCTCTCATCCCATACTTCTTTCCTTCCATAGTGGCTTTACAGGGGAGATACCCCAAAAACCTTAGATTTATGAAAACAAAACTTAAATTGCCTCAAAGACCAATGAGGCTCTAATGCTTTTGCATTTACCAGACCCTTTTTAAGTTAAAAGGCCCAAACTTTCCAACCACAAGTATAAGGAAGTTCTGGCAGGAGTACTAGTTGGTGCCATGGATATGTTCTCATCTTGGCTTGTAGTTTGCTTATTAAATAGATGGTTCAAAAATTTAAGTTACACCGTTGTGCTTTTCACCAAAAGGCTTTTTTTTTTCTGAAATGCATTTTGAAGAAATCACTAACTTTGCACATAAGCTTCGTATTTGTGTTTAGAACTAGGAGGCAGTTTGTAAATGGACCCAAAAATGTGAATAAGGAGCTGTGGGACTAGAAACAACTTATATGTGAAGGGGTATGTTTGTCTCTGTAGGTAGGAAGAATTTTAATTATAAAATTAAGATTGTATCATTTTTTTTCTCAGCAAAATAGGTATCAAGAATGTTCATCTAACCAGAAGAAAACCAAATAACTTTGTAGCTATTTGACATTGAAGTCCTTATTGCTTTTGTAATTAACACAGGTTCAGGACACGGGCTAGGTCTGTGATGGGGGAAAGCAGCTCAGACTTCAATTACTGAATCCGTTGGACCATAATTTATTAACCAGATACTTCAAAGGATGACACTTTCTGTGAAGTCTTACTACTTTGCATTTTTTCATGGCTGAGGAGCTTGCAAATGGTTGTGACTCAGGTGGCATGTAAGAGCTGCACAGAAACTTCGATGCCTTAACCTTTTTCTGAGACTGGAGCCTCCTCTCCGCTCCCAGCTCTGTACCTTCTCACCCAGGCTGTGGGAGCAGCATCTTCCATGTCTTTGGCTAATTAATTTTTACATCTGTTAAAATACATCAACACTCTCTGTGCAAAAGACGTTAACTTTGAGGCCACAGGAACCTGTTTGTAAGTGCTAACTTCATTACATGCCATGTCCTGGATTCTGCTACTACATGTCTGCTTGGAAGTATGCTTTAAAAAACAGATTTTGGCCCATTTTTATGGCCTTTTGGGGCTTTTTTCGGTCACTAATGTTGGATACAATGTTTTCTACTTGAAATAACTAAACGTTTCTGCTTTCAAAGCCAAAGCACAATGTCTGTCTGTCTTCAAGAGCGTGTTCAATGGTAATTAAATCATTATTTATTTAAGACGTGTTATCAGAGTCCTTATTTCAAAAGTAAAAACCTCCAGGCCAGTCCAGTCACACAGATGGCTGTTTCTGCAGGGCTGGAGCAGAGGATACTCTGGTATGTGCTAGATCTTAGAATCATAGAATCTTTTTTGGTTGTAAGAGACCTTTAAGATCATTGAGTCCAACGGTTAACCCAGCACTGCCAGGTCACCACTAAGCCATGTCCCTCAGCACCACATCTCCATGGCTTGGAAACCCCTCCAGGGATGGGGACTCCACCGCTGCCCTGCCCAGCCTCGGCCAGGCCTGGACAATCCTTGTGGGGAAGGAATTGTTCCTCATGTCCAACCTAAACCTTCCCTGGTGAAATGAGTGTGAGAGGAGAGCCATCCCTGGTTTTTTTCAGTTGTTCTTCATTGCGGTGTGTTGCAGTTAGAACTCTTTTCATGAATCATGCCCGTCTCCTGCACGTCTCTCTGTCACGCGGCCCCAGTACAAGAACAGGGGAGGATGCTGGTCCCCGCACATGGCGCAGAGCCCCCCAGAGCTGCAGAGAGAGGAGTTCATTTATTATTCTGCCCGTGGAAAGCAGGCGGTTCCTCTGAGTGGCCACGCGGACAACGTGGCCTTTGTGCTGGCTGGGACCGCTGGGTGCCACCGCGTCAAAAATAACAGTGAATCGTATTTCAGATTTGTAACGTTATTTACCCCGTATGATTGCGCCAGCATGTACTTGGTTATTTCAGACTGTGACCCTTTTAAAAAGTTGAAATAGTTCTGTAGCTTGTGCCCATGAATTCGCAAGATAGTAAGACACAAAGGAAAAGTTGCAGAGACTCAAGTCAACACAGGCATTTTTAGATGTGTTGTTTGCAATGCTGGATGTAGTTAACACTGAGAAAATTTGTTAGGACAAAGTAATTTTGAATGTGTGCTTAAAGCAGCAGGAAACTTATAAATACTGTGTATTTGATTTGGTGCATGACCAAAAAAGCAGATGTTCAAGGTTTTTAGTGTGGTAAGTCCATTCTAGAGCTGCTTAGTATTTAAGATACTTGAAATACCGTGATGGATTTATGTGCCTCCTGTTAGATACATGTGTCTATATACACACACCTTAGTGTGGGTGTTATTTAAAGACTCCTGTAAATAAGATGCTCTATAAATAAAAGAGTATCAAATGTGACAGCTGATCAGCATTCTGTCATGAGCTAATTGAAGATACTTTATAGAAGTGGAAGAAAAAACTGAACACATTAAGTCAGGTGTTTGAACTCTTCCAAGTCCCAGATAAGGGGATGTTTTGATCATTTTAATGGTGCTAAGTCCTCTTTGAGCTGAGTTGGAAGAGGTTATATTTGCTTTAAATTCTTAGGAACTAATTCAGTTTAAAAAACAAACAAAAAAAACTAGCTAAAAATATTTGGGATAAGTACTGTGTATTAGGAGCCTTTCATGTGCATAAGAAACGATGCTCCTGTAGGGGTGGTTACTGATCTGCCTGCTACTGGTCAGGTAGCAGCAGCAAGTCCTCCTTTTAGAAATAACACATCCGGATCAGCGTCACTTGCGATGTCTGATGGAACTTGCGGGTGCAACGGTGTTAATGCTTGTTTCTCTGTTGGTTTCAGGTAGTACATGCACACAAGCCTCACTTCATGGCTTTACACTGTCAAGAATTTGGAGGAAAAAACTACGAAGCTTCCATGTCTCACGTGGACAAGTTTGTGAAGTAAGTGTGATGGGCTGACCCTGGCTGGTGGGTGCCCCCCAGAGCCGCTCCATCGCTCCCCGCGTCAGCGGGACCAAGGACAGAGAATATTACAGAAGGCTCGTGGGTTGAGACAGGCACAGGGAGAGATCACTTGCCAGCTACTGTCATGGGCAAAACAGACTTGACTTGGGGAAACTGATTACCAGTCAAATCAGAGTAGGGTAATGAGAAATAACCCCAGATATTAAAAACACCTTCCCCACATCTCTCCCTTCCCAGGCTTAGCTTCACTCCTGATTTTCTCTACCCCTTCCTGCTAAAATTTCTACTTTCTCCCCCTTCCTGCTAAAAGGTAAATAGAGATTGCATCAATAATGTTAATAAAATTGAGCAAAAATAAGAAGCCAGGGCAGCTGGCAAAGATGTAGAATGCCAGAGACGTAAATATGGCCCTTTTGAAGGGTTTAATCCAGCTTGGGGTTAAGCAGAACCAAATGTAAATACTTTGCTGTTGCTTTTAAAGTAGATGTACATTAAGAATCATAGAATTGGTTTGGTTGGAAGAGACCTTTAAGATCATTGAGTCCAAGCATTCCCCCAGCCCTGCCAGGGCACCACTAACCCATGTCCCTCAGCACCACATCTCCACGGCTTGGAAACCCCTCCAGG
>JAVSBS010072479.1:0-14287 GCA_033124195.1 Coracias cyanogaster
CCCTCACACCCACCCCTGTTCCCAGCCTGCTGCAAACCGCTCCCACCCTTTCTCCTGCTCCTCTACCCATCCCTGCTCCTCTACCATTTTTCTCCTGCTCCTCTACCATCCTTCTCCTGCTCCTCTACCATCCTTCTGCTCCTCTACCCATCCTTCTGCTCCTCTACCCATCCTTCTGCTCCTCTACCATCCTTCTGCTCCTCTACCATCCTTCTGCTCCTCTACCATCCTTCTCCTGCTCCTCTACCCATCCCTGCTCCTCTACCATCCTTCTCCTGCTCCTCTACCATCCTTCTGCTCCTCTACCCATCCTTCTCCTGCTCCTCTACCCATCCCTGCTCCTCTACCATCTTTCTCCTGCTCCTCTACCATCCTTCTGCTCCTCTACCATCCTTCTCCTGCTCCTCTACCGTCCTTCTGCTCCTCTACCATCCTTCTGCTCCTCTACCCATCCTTCTCCTGCTCCTCTCACCCCCCCTGCCGCAGTTGCACCCCTTCCTCTTCCCCCCCCCACAGCCAGGAGGGGGCTGCACCCACCACTCACCTCCTCCAGGTTGTCCCCGGGGCTGGCACTTCTGCGCAGCGCAGCCTCCTCGGGCAGCTGCTGGGGCAAGGAGTACATCCAGGCCCAGAGGGAGCCAGAGGCTGCGGGCAGGAGCGAGGCCAGGAGGCAGAGGGTGGCCGGGGACATCATCGCTGGGGACATCATCGCTGGGGACATCATCGGGGACATCATCGCTGGGACACGGGCACCGCGCTGCTGGCGCTGGGCTGCCCGGCCGCTGGGTATAAGTAGCCCCCCGCCTGCCTTAACCCCCGCTGCTAAAACTGTTTGCCCACCTGATGGGGAAGGCGGAGGCAATCAGGGGTTAAGGGATTAACATAATTGCCAGCCTGCCCCTGGCTGGGGGCTACAGCCCCAAAGTAAACGGCCCCCCCCCGGCGCGGTCTGGCTCCGGCGCCTCCTCGGCTCCAGCCCCGGCTTCGTTGGGCTCCGGGTGCAGCCCTGGGTGCGCAGGGGACCAGCACCCTGCCGGGCTCCCACCTTCTGCCAAGCTCCAGCACCCTGCCAGGCTCCTGCATCCTGCCAGGCTCCCCTCCCAGCACCCTGCCAGACTCCTCTCCCAGCACCCTGCCAGGCTCCCGCACCCTGCCAGACTCCCCTCCCAGCACCCTGCCAGGCTCCAGCCCCCTCCCGCACCCTGCCAGGCTCCATGCCACAGCGGGCCTCGCATCCCGGGTTTGTCCCCGCCTTTCCCGGGGCGGTGGGACGCTGCGGGCAGCGGGGACAAGGGGCAGGTGGACGGAAGGAGCCGGGGGCAGCGGCGGGCACACGGGAGGCATCAGACCGGTGCCGCGTGTGTGTCCCCGGTGCCTGCCCCATCTGCCGCTCCCGGGGGGGGGTGACGGGCTTTGCACCTTCCCTAACGGCTTCGCTAACGAGGTGTCGGCGTCTCCCGGCCGGGCTGGCACCGGCGCTGGGCAAAGCCGCCAATGCCCCCCCCAGCGCATCCCCCAGACGTGCGGGGGGGGCTGAGCCAGGGTCCCCCCGCTACCCATCCCCCGACCTCTCCAATACACTTTGCAGCGGGAAGAGCCCCCCCAGGACGGGTTCCCGTTTGGGGGGTGGGCTGTGGCAATGCTCCGGGTGGGTTTTGTCCCAGGGCAGGATGGGAGCTGGTGGCTCGCTGGGAGTGGGGTTCCCGGGGGTCTCCCCTCCTCCAGGCTCCAGGGATGAGACCCTCCTTCGGGGCTTCCCCCCCCACCCCGGACCCTGCTGCCCAGGCCCATTCCCCTCCGTGCCTCAGTTTCCCCGTCTGTAAAAAGGAAGGTGGGGAGGCTGGTGGGTGACGGGGAGCCGGGGCAGCTCAGCGAGGGGAGTTGGGGGGCTTGAAATCCATCATGCTGCTCTCCTCGGGGTGACCCCCAACCTCCACTCCCCCCTCCGTGGTCCCGGGGGTGCCGGTGCCCGGGGCAGGCTGCGGGCCAGGACGTCCGGATCCAGCCCCGCAAATTTGCAGAGCGGCTTAGAGAGCAAATATTGACCCGGCTCCTGGGGCGCAATCGCGGCCCCCCCCCAGCATCCGTCTCCTGCTGGGCCCTCGCCCCGACGCTGCCATCTCCGGCTGGACCCCCCCCAAAGCCCCACACGGCAGCGGGGCTCCCCCACACCGGGGCTCCCCCAGACTGGGGGTCCCTCACCCCGGGGCTCCCCCAAACCGGGGCTCCCCCAGACTGGGGGTCCCTCACCCCGGGGCTCCCCCAGCCCCCTGCGCGGGGGTGCACAAAGGGGCCCCACTGCCTGGAGAACTCGGGGTTTGGCTCCATCCCACTCCCTGCAGACAAGGTTTTGGGGTGGGGGTGCCGCATCCCACCCCCCGCAGTGACCGCTGAGGTTTGGGGTGACTGGGGGGTGGGCTGGGTCCTGCCTCTGCCCCCCACCCTCCTGCTGTGCGGACAGTGTGCATGGGGGCAGGTGAGGGGGGGGTTGTGCGATGGGTGTTCTGAGTGGGGGGGTGCGATGGGCGCGTGTGTGCGTGCAATAGGTGTGCAGGGTGTGCAAGGGGGGGGGGGTGTGTTTGTGCAGGGGGTGCAATGGGTGTGTGTACGTGTGAGGGGCGCGTCGTAGGCCTGAAGGGACGTACAGCGGGTGTGAAGGGGCGTGTGATGGGTGTCCCAATGTGTGCAATGGGTGTGCAGGGCTGTGTGGTGGTTGTGCGGGCTGTACAATGAGTGTGTGGGTGTGCAATGTGTGTGCAGTGGGTGTGCGGGTTGTACAATGGGCGTGCGGGTGTGCAATGGGTGTGTGGCGTGTACCAGGGCTGTACGATGGGTACACGATGGGTGTGCGGGAGTGTACAGGACTGTAGAATGGGTGTGTGGGGTGTGCGGGGCTGTACGATGGATGTGCAGGGTGTACAATGGGTGCACCATGGATGTGCAGGGTGCGCAATGGGTGTGCAATCGATGTGCAGGGCTGGACAATGGGTGTGCAATGGGTGCACAGTGTGTGTGCAGGGTTGTACAATGAGTGTGCAGGGTGTGCAATGTATGTACAATGGGTGTGCAATGGGTGTACAGGTCTGTGCAATGGGTGTACAAGGGGTGCCAGGTGGTGCCCGGTGGGTTCTCGGTGGTTCCCCGTGGGCGCCGGTGGGTTCCCGGTGGTGCCCGGTGGTTCCCGGTGGGTGCCCGGTCGTGCCCGGTGGTTCCCGGTGGGTGCCGGTGGGTGCCCAGTGGTTCCCGGTGGGTGCCCGGTGGTTCCCGGTGGGTTCCCGGTGGTGCCCAGTGGGTGTCGGTGGGTGCCCGGTGGGTGCCCGGTGGTTCCCGGTGGTGCCCGGTGGTGCCCGGTGGGTTCTCGGTGGTTCCCGGTGGTGCCCGGTGGGTGTCCGGTGGGTTCCCGGTGTGTTCCCGGTGGTGCCCGGTGGGTGCCGGTGGGTGCCCGGTGGTTCCCGGTGGATGCGCAGTTCGCGCAGTGGCCGCACGGGGGCTCTCGCGGGCGCGGCCGCTCCTCCAGCGCCATCTCGGCCGCGGCGAACGGTTCGGGCAGCGGGGGTATAGCTCAGTGGTAGAGCATTTGACTGCAGATCAAGAGGTCCCCGGTTCAAATCCGGGTGCCCCCTCTTTTCTTCGTGGGGGGAGCCCCTTTTTTTTGCACCCTTTTCCTTTGCTCCCCAGCCCCCCTGGCAGCGAGGGGGGGTCGCGTCCCTCTCCCCGCTGCTCCCCGCAGCCGCCGCTGTCTCTTGCAGAAGGGTAGATCCATCTCCCCATCAGGGACCCCCAAAGCGTGACCCCCACTCTCAGCTTCCACAACAGGGCCGCGGGACCCCCACCCTGAGACCACCCCCCCCCAACCCTGACATCCTTGGGACCCCCCCACCCCACGACCCCCAACTCCCCAGTAACCCGCAAAGGGCAGAACTGGGGGAGCTGGGAAGGAGACGGACACTTGCGCTGCGGAGGCGCGTCCCCTGCGGGTTCCTTGATCTGGGGGGGGGGCTCGGGGCGCTGGACCCCCCCCAGCCACGGTGGCTGCAGTTGCCATGTGGCTGCTTGTCGCTGGACGTGCTGGGCTGTGTGGGGATGTACCCCCGAGGGGCTGGGGGGCTCAGCCGGGCAACCCCCCCCCGCAGCCCGGTGCAGGGTCACGGAGCCCGGGATGCACCAAAGGGCGGTGCGACCCCCCCCCCCAAGCCTCGCTGGTTCCCCCCCAACCCCCCGTGGTGCTGGGGGGCTCCGCACATGGAGACCCATTTTCCTCCAGGGAGAAGGAAGAACAGACCCGGGGCAGGCGCCAGCCGGGGATGCTGCCGAGCCCCCCCCGGGATGCGATGGGGAGGAGGGGGGGGGTCCTGCCGCCGGCTCCAGCCCCACCCCCGGCTCCAGCCCCACCCCCGGTTCCCGCCCGGGCTCCGGCTCCGCTCCCGCTCCGGCTCCGTGCGCGGCTCCCCGGGGGTGCCGGCCCATGGCGGGGCGCTGAGCCCCCCCCCCAACCCCCAGCAGAGCCGGGCCGAGCGGGGCCCACCGCCCCCCCACCATGCACTGGGGGGGTCTCATCCTGCTCTGCCTGCTGCGCGGGGTGCTGGGCGCAGGTAGGGGGGCTGGGGGAGAGGGCGGGGGGACGGAAGCAGCGGGTGAGCTCCGGGGTGGGGGGACCTCGGGAGTGGAGTGGTGGGGAGGGGGGGGATGCCCTGGTGCCCCCCCCGGGGGGTTGCTGTGTCCGCGGTCCCCCGTGTCCGTGGGCAGCGGGAGGTGCGGAGCATCGCCCGGGCCGGCTGCGCGCTCCCCGGAGCGGGCTGCGCCTTGGGGGTGTCTTCGTGCCCCCCCCCACGGACACTCAGGTGCACCCACAGCAGCCCCCCAGCGCCGGGGGGGTCCCCCCTCCCCGCCACACATCCCCCCCCCCCGCTGCCCCAGCATCGCCAGGGTGCATCGCGGGGTGCCCCGACAGCCCCCCCAGCCTTGTGGGGCAGCGCTGGGGTGGAGGGGGGGGCTGTGGGTGCCCCCCACCCAAGTATCCCCCCCCCCCAGTGTCACGGCTGGTGCTGGCCTGGCCGTGGGTGCAGGTTTTGGGGAGGGGGGAGCCTCCGGGGGGGTGGGGGCTTGTTAGAGCCGCACCCGTGGACCAGGCTGTGGGCACCTCAGCGCTGCCAGAGCAGGGCTGGGAACCCCCGGGGAAGGAGAATGTGACCCCCCATCCCCATCCCCATCCCCTTTCCAACGGGATACATCCCACCGGCTCCCTGCCAGCCCAGCCCTGCTCCCCCCTGCCTCAGTTTCCCCTCCCGAAGGCGCTGGGAACAGAAACCAGCCCCACGGGACAGCTCGGGAGCGGGGGGGCAGGAGCTCATTAGGCAGCAATTAGCTCCCTCTCCCCAGGGGTGAAGGCAGGAGCCCTCTCCCAGGGGTGAGGGGAGCAGCCCACGCCCCCCCCCGGGTGTTGTCGCTGTCCCGCTCGCTGGGGACAGACGTCCTGGCTCTGTCCCTGCCCGTGGGCGAGCGTGTGCTGTCTCCGCCTGTGCCGAGCTGCCAGGAAATCTCCTGAATCTCTGCAGATTTGGTCCCAAATGGCTTTTTCATCCCCCCACCATCAACGCTGCGCCGTGTTTCCAGCCTCCGCTCCCTCCCCGGGGCTGGACACGCTTCTTTTGGAGATGGATGCTCGGAGTCTGTCCCGGCCCCCGGACCCCATCCCAGCCTGGAGGAAGGGACCGATGGCTGGGGACATCAAGGACATGTCCATGCTGGTGGCCCTGTTGCTGAAGCAGCGTCTTCCTCATCCCCAGGGCCTCGTGCTCCTCCCAGTGTGAGCCGAGCTGCAGGGGTTGTAGGTGTTTTGCCTCCTTTCACCCCTCCATGGCAGCTCTCCTCCCTGGTCATGGGTGTCTGTCACCCATCCCTGCACCCTGCAGCCCCCCGTGACCCGAGAAACCCTGCCCTGCATCTCCATCATCACAGGGATGCTGCTCATCGGGGCTGAGACGCTCCCAAACTCGTGTCACAGAAGCAGAAACTGCCTTGCTGGGGGAGAGGGCAGATCCCAGCCCGCAGGCAGGTGCCATCCCAGTGTGGGATCCCACTGACCCATCTCTGTGCCCCCCCCAGGACGCCCACCCGGGAGCCCAGCAGCGAGCGAAGGGCGACGGAGAGCTCGGGAGACCTCCCCGGGGACCGAGGGCACCCGCATCAGCCAGGACCTGGTGGGGGGCAGCTTGGCCATCGACACGCTGCCGGCCAACGAGACGCGGATCGTGGTGAGTTGGGGCCCCCTCCGCCTGCCCCCCGGCAGGATCCGGCCAGTGCCTGACCTCTGAGAGCTATTTCCAGGCTGGGCAGGGAGCTGGTGGAGACGCTGGCTCTGATTTAATGTGTGGGACCAGATCCTGGCAGTCCAGAGGGTAATTACAGCCCAGCGCAGAGGGGATTGCTCCGAGCCCTGGGGATCGCTCCCATCCCTGCGGCTGTCCCTGCCCACGAGCCCTGCCAGGTCCTGGGGCCATCCCTGGTCTGGAAAAGCCGGGATGATTCGCCTGCCGCAATGCCACGTGTGCAGCGGGACGATGGTGCCGAGGTTACCGGGGCCGTGCTGGGCGAGGGGGTCGTACGGGAAGGGCTGGGGGAGGCAGCAGCTTGCTCCTCTGCTAACGAACTCCGGCAGCAGTGGCACCTCCTGAGACCTCTCCCTTGGTTCTCGCATCCCGGCATTACCCGCCCTCAATTAGCTCCTGGTTATTTGTGGCGGGGCCGTGTGTCCCTCAGCAGCCCAGGGGAGTTTGCCCAGCTTGGAGGTCTCTGGGATGGGGTTGGGGGGATGCGTGGCCATGGCCAGAGTCTGGTGGAGGACACCCTGGTCATGAGGACTTGTCCTGGCAAGGACTTGTCCTGGTTTTGCTGGGTTTGGCAGAATTAGGGCCCCCGTGGCACAGTGCGCAGGGGAGGAAGAGCTGTGGCTGTTTCCGCTCTGCTCCAGCTTGGCCTTCTCCTTGACCAGCGGGGATGGAGCAGGGCCAGAAGCCAGAAAAGTCCCTGATGTGGAAACGTTCAAAAAAAAACCAGCCCAAAACCACCAGTGGTCACCACAGCGTGTGGAGATGCCGAGGAGCCACAGGGAGGGTGTGAGGGAGCCTGTGGTTCCCAGGAGGAAAAGGCAGCAATTTCCTGGGGCTCGGGAAGGAGCATCTGCCCCAGGAGCAGGGCCATGGTCAAGGTCAGGGACGCTGCTCCTCCGCTGTATCTTGCTGTGTCCAACCTAAAGCAGGTATGATCCCACCTTGGGAGGTGCCAGCCCGGGGTCTGGAGGGTTTCTCCTCTCTTCCTCCCCAAAATGTTCCAGATTTGGGGTGCGGAGGGACAGCTCTGGACCCAAAGGATGAAGAGGGGTGTGATGCCGGCCATCACCACCCTCCCTCCCCGAGCCCTGCCCTACGGCAGCCGTGCTCCCCACTTCTGCATGTGCCCCAAACCTCCCCTCTCTTCATTCCTGCTGTAACCAAAGCAAGGTGATGGATTAGGACATCCTAATGAGTCAGCGATGAGGTCAGGAGCTCGGCAGCCAGCTCCTCTGTGCTCCCGGCCCTGCTTATTTCCCCCCTGGTTTATCTGGAGCGCACTGGGAAGGCACTGGGGGGGGGGGCGAGGACACTGAAGGGACAAGGGCATGGCAGGTTTTGTCACTGTCACCCTGTCCTCGCATCCCAGGGAGTTTCCAAAGCCTTTGCGTGGGGAGGTGGGTGCTGGGACACAGCAGGTACCGGTGGAGCCTTCCCTGTGCCTCAGTTTCCCCATCCATAGGGAAGGGAGGACTCTGGGCTGCCTCAGTCCCTCCGAGCAAGCTGGGGCTGTAATTGCCATAGGGAAGCGCCAGGAAAGCTTTTCCCGGAGCCAGGGCTCACGCAGGAGGCAGAGGAGCGCGACGGCTCTCCCTGAACTTTGCTGAAGCAGAAAAAATTACATGTTGCAGGATTTTTCTAATAGCATTTTTATTCCCCGTGCCTCCAGCAGACCTGCAGGAGCTCTCTGGGGAACAAGACAGGGCTGTTCAAAGAGGACAGGGGGGCTTTGCTTTCTCTTTTTTAGCTCTTCCATTAAATCCTGGGCTGGCATCCTGCGTCTGGCACCCAGGTTCAGGTGCAGGGAGCAGGTCTGGGGGTCCCCTGGGTCATGGGGAGCCACAGGTCAGGGCGGGGAAGATGCTGGGGGTGAGGAGGGTCAGACAGGGACAAGCGGCGAGCCAGGCGCTGGCACGGAGCAGCGCTTTTCCCAGGAAAATTAGGATGCTTCCCGTCTCCCCGGCTGGCCTCCTCTGACAGGCGATGGCTCCCAGCTGGATCCCAGTTTCGTCCCAGCTCAGGCCACATGCCGAAGCCCGTTGGCGAGACTGGGCCCTGGGAAATCACCCACTCTGCCTGTGTCCCTGGATTGCTGCGGCAGAGCCGCGCGCGTCCCCAGTGGGGATGTGCATCCTTCCAGGGGACTTTGACCAGCATGAGATGGCTCTTGGCAGATCTGCTGCGTGGTCCATGCTCTGCTCTGCCAGAGAGAGGGGGCTCAGGGAGCCTGGGGGGGCTGCTGGGGGAGCCTGGGGTCCACCTCCTTGCTCTGGGTGCGAAGAGTGAAGGGGACAAGGAGGGATGTGATCCCTCCTGCAGAGCCGTGCCCCATCCCACGCTCGGGATGTCACCCAGGAGAGCAGCCCGAGCCCCTCTCCCTGCGCCGTGTCCCCCCGGCCTCAGCCCCTCGCTCCCGCTGGGCTGGCGGCGGCAGCTCGGCTGCTTTCCCCGAGCCGCCTGTTCCAAGGTTAATCATTTCCTCTGGGCTTCCAGGGCTTCGGTTGTTTTGCTTCGCTTCTAGTGGTCACTTTAGCTGTAACTTCCAGCCCCTGGCTCTAGAGCAGGATATTTTCTTCCCGAGAAGGTCGCATCTGCTCCGCTGAAGCCTCTCGTGAGTCACGTCTCTCCTTCGCCAGCCAGCCTGTCCTCTCCGCACGCAATTGCTCTCGCGGGTCTTCTCAGCACCTTCTCCAAGTGCTCAGCGTCCTTCGCTGGCCTCACATGGGGCTTTTCTCTGCTGGTTTTATTGTGGCTTTGTGCCAGGCTCGGGTCCTGGCTGCTCTGAGCATCTCCACGGAGCAAGCTGGGTAACACTGTCCCCTGTCCCCCTGTCCCTCCCTGGCTGCAGGAGGACAACCACAGCTACTACGTGTCGCGGATCTACGGGCCGGGGGACGCCCGTCTGAGGGGGCTGTGGGTCAACATGGCGGCGGCCAACAGGAGCCAAGTGAAGATCCACGGGATCCTCTCCAACACGCACCGACAGGCCTCGGTGAGCCTTGGTGTCCTCCGACTCTCCTCTCCCAGCAGGGATTTACCGGTGGTGGCACCTCGCTGGGGGCAGTGGCATCCCCTCCACAGCCCCGTGACAGCCTGGTGGACACCAAAGCTTGAGAAGTATTTGATCTCTCCCAGCCCCAGTCCAGGGCTGAAGGGGATGAGCTACAGGGACCAGGCACCCCCCGGACCCCCATCCCACCCCATCCCACGCCACCCCATCCCACCCCATTCCATCCCGTTCCTCTCCCACCCCTCCAAGCACTGGTGCTGGGAGCTTGCTCCAAGCCATGGCAGAGCTGCTGCTGGTGGATACAGACTCATCCCCCAGCAGATGTTTCTCCAAGGGCTGAGTGCGGTTCTCACCCCATCTCCCTCCCACAGAGAATCGTCCTCTCCTTTGACTTCCCCTTCTATGGCCACCTCCTGCGGCAGGTCACGATCGCGACGGGCGGTGAGTCGGGACGGGACGGGGTGGGAGGGCTGGATGTGGCTCTGGTGCTGGCTCTAAGCTCACCTCGAGCCCCAGGGAGCTGAGAAGGGGCTGCAGCCCTTCCAGCTTGGTCTAACCCCTGCCCTGCTGCTGGTGCCTCGGTCTCTGCAGCAGTTGAGGGGATGCAGGGGGGTCACTCAGGCTTGGAGGAAATCTAGGAGGGGGGTGCTGGGGGTCCGGGTGAGCCAGGGCAGGGTGGTGGGAGGTCAGAAGGAGGGAGGGAGCACGCCGGGGTGGTGGAGGGGAGCGTGCGCTGCCTCACCCTCCTCTGCTCGCTCAGGTTTTATCTTCACGGGGGACGTCATCAACCGGATGCTCACGGCCACGCAGTACATCGCACCCCTCATGGCCAACTTCAACCCCAGCTACTCCCGCAACTCCACCGTCCAGTACATGGACAACGGTGAGTCCTGCTCTGACAGGTCCCTGTGCAAGCCGGGGTGCTCTCCTGAGGGGGGGCTGGTGGCAATGTTTGGTAGGGGTTTGCTCATGGGCCTGCTCGGAGTGAAGTGCTGGAGGTTGGGGGGTGAGATGACCTGGAGCTTTGCTGGTCAGGCTGTTGAGATGTGGAGCAAAGAGAGATGAAAGGACTGATCTGTGCTTGTCTCTCCCCCAGGGACAGTTTTTGTGGTGCAGTGGGACAAGGTCTATCTTCAGGGGAAGGAGGACATGGGCAGCTTCACCTTCCAGGCAGCCCTGCACAGCACCGGGAGAATTGTCTTTGGGTACAAGGAGGTGAGAGATGTTCCTGCCAAGGAGGGCAGGGCAGGAGGGTCCCTGTGAGGCATCCTGTGGGTCTGGGAGGAGATTTGATGTTGTAACTGTTCACGAGCTGGATCTGGGCATTTCCAGTGCCACCAAAGCACTGGAGAGCTCAGCAGGAGCCAGCAAAGGACTGGAGAGCTCTGCAGGAGCCCCAGAAGCCCGGGGCAGGGCTGGGATCCATCACTCCCTCTCTTCCCGGCTGCAGATCCCCGTGCCCGTCCTACAGATCAGTGCCACCCAGCACCCCGTGAAAGCTGGGCTCTCCGATGCCTTCATGGTCCTCAACCCATCTCCCGATGTGCCTGGTGAGTCGCTGCGTGTGAGGAACTGGGTGGGATGGCTGCCGGGACAGGGAAGCATCTGATCCCACAGCGGTGCCAAGGCTCCCGTGGCACCACAGCTGGGTGAGGGGCAGATGGGCGAGGAGAGACGAGATGTCCTCATCATTGGGCACTTCAGGACATGAGGATGCACTGCTTGGGCTCGTGGTGGGGAGCAAGGAGAGTGAGGAGGCGTGTGGGACTCGGCTGCATGGATGCATCTCTCTTGGGGTGCATCTCTCTTGGGGTGCACCTATCTCTCCATGGCCAAGACCATCGGGCAGTCAGCTGGTGAGGAGGAGGGGAAGAACAATTGCAAAGCAGACTTCGGGTGGATGAGGGGCTTGAGGGGTGCTGGGTGCCCCGTTCCGATGGCCATGGGGGTGTAGGGAAACCTACAAGCCACCCTGCTGCTCTGGATGGTCCTTGATTGCATATCATGGCACGGGTGCTGCAGACAGGGCTGGGATCTGCACCCGTGCCAGCAGGATCTGCACCCGTGCCAGCAGGACATGGGGACGGCTACATACATGTCCACATGCTTACTCCACATGTGCCATGAGCTTCAGGCATGTGGGCAACTCACCAGAAAGGCTCTTCCAGCCTCTCCTGTCACTTGGAGCCCACCCTCGCTCCTGCCTCCCTGCTTTTCCATGTTATTTACGGAGCCTCCCATCTGGCCCTTGTTTTTAGCCCGTTTGTCTCAAAACCCCGGCCAGGCTGGATGGTGCCTCTCCCACCCCCCCACCATGTGCCCTCAATCCCCACGGGCTTGCTGAGCCCCGCCTGCCCCGGGGGTGTCGGGAAAGTGGGTGGAGGTACGCAAGAACTGGGCATGAAAAAGCCTCCTGAGGTGAAGAAAGGAGGCTGGACGGGGAGGAGGGGAGAGCGCCCCATCCTGCTCATCACAGGGCTCCAAGGACCGAGCAGGATGGGCAGGTTTGATCGTTCTCACAGAGAAGCATCTTGGCTGGTGTCACCACGTGAATTAGCGGCAGAAAAAATTCAGGAGAAGCTGGAATCCAGGATAGACCCCCATGGCCTTCAGGATGAAGGGGGCAAAGTGCAGGCTGGGGCGGGAGGACGCTGGGGAGGCTCGAAGGCCTGTGAGTCACCAACGAGCAACGCGCTCTGCAGCTTCGTGTTTGTGTGGAGCGATGCAGGACTGGACCATGTCCACCTCGGGACTCTCTGGTAAGGGACAGAGAGCTCCAAGCTCCTCCTAGCAAAACAGGGAAGAGGAGATCTGGGCCCTGACACTCCCCAGCACCCCCAGCTTTTCTTCTCCTCCAGCCTGGCAGCCGCTGTGCAATGTTCTCTCCCAGGAACAACCCCTGGGGCCACCTTGGCCTCCCAGCCCGCGCACGCTGGGATTCAGGCGTGAGCTAAAGCCCCTCGCAGGGTGGGTTTGTGCCCCCTCTAAAGCCAATGCTCCGTGTTTCAGAGTCCCGCCGTCGGACCATCTACGAATATCATCGCGTGGAGCTGGACACCAGCAAGATCACCAACATGTCAGCTGTGGAGTTCACACCCCTGCCCAGTAAGTCGGGCAGGCTGGTGTGGTGTCCCCGGAGCGTGTTTCCCTCCCTTGGTTTCACCCAACAACCACAACGGCATCCTGGTGGCAGCCAAAGGGGAAGCCAGGGCTGGGGGAAGCAGGTTTGGTGGGTGCTGGGAGGATGGTGGGATCTGGCGGCATGGATGGAGGGTGTGATGTCAGCCGGGGTACAGCTCCTGGGGTAGCGGGGATGGGAGTGGGCACAGGAGGAGCGGATAAAGGAGGGATCTGCAGGCAGCAACACCATACCTGGATTGCTCAGCGCTCCCTAAATAAGTGATGGGAACACTGGTGCCAGCCGCCATGTCCCCGGCAGCGATGGGATGTGCGCCCAAGCTGCTCTGCCAGAACCATTCCTTGGGCTCTTGCTGCTCACCAGTAGATCCCCTCTCACCCCAGTGTTTAATTCCTTTTTTCCCACTCCTCCCACCTCTCCAGCTGCTGAAACTCCTTTTAGCTCCATAAGCTGCAGCTCATTTTGCTGGACACTGGTTCCCTCCAGGTCTATCTACAAGACGCTTCCCACGCCTCTGTGCTCAGGTGGAATTTCCCGAGGGTCCTGTTGCACAGGACCCTTGCTGGCGCTCGGCTCTAAGGACACATGCGTGAGGGAAAGTCGTCATGCGGTCCATAAATACAGAGCGGAGAGTAAATCTGTCATGAGGATCCCAGGGTTATGCATTTAAACGGTCTCCCCGGGGTGTTTGGTGACAATTTTAACAGCAGGCAGGGCTACTGCAAAGCAGATCGTAAATAAGCATTCTGCAATAATGTTATTTTTTCCTCCTTCAGCCTGGCTGGGTTGTTGTTGCCCGGCAGCCAGCGTAGCTGAGAGCAGCATCTTCAGAGCAGGCACAGAGCTGGAGAGAACCCGCCGCCACCTTCGCGCGTGGGGGTTTCATTTTTAGCCTTATTCGGGTCAGGAACGGAGGAACTGGGTTAGCCTCTGCCTCTTCTCCAGAGGTCCTTGTTCGCTCGCTGCCTCCACACAGCTCGGGAAGAGCTTGGGATGGGGGAGCGGAGGAGGTCAGGGCTGGAGGACACCAGAGGAGCGTGGGCAGCCCAGGTCCGGGGTAGCAGCAGTGGTGAGTCTGCTCAGGTGCTTGAGGAGCAGAGCAGGGAGCCCACGGATGGAGAAGTGATGGGGTGTGATGGAATGACCCTAAACCTCGACACTGGGTCAGGACGAGGTGTGCAGGCGTCCTGGGTGGGGTGGGGATGCTGCTGCCTGCTGGGTCCTGTGCACCGATGCAGGATGTGAACCCCTGTTGTTCTACCTTCATCGCCTGGCATGTCAGAGCGCCAGAGCAGCTCTCGGCTCGGTCGTCGCGGGCTGTCAAGGACTCCCCAGGGCCTTGTTAAAGCTGCTGGTTTCCTCTTCGCAGCCGAGCCCTCTTGGCCACCTCTTCTGGGCAGGGTGACAGCACCTGACGGTACTCCGCAAGCAGCTGGTCCTCTCCAGCGTGGAGATACTCTCGCAGAACTACTTAGTATGGGTGTAGCACCGGGGGGTCAAGCTGGTTGTATGGCTTGTGAGAAACCCCCTCTGTGCAATAAGAAATGGGGCAGGTCTCAGATGGGTTTTAATTCCCAGCCAAACAGAATGGGAAGATGTTGACAGATGGAGTCCCCTCCTGCTAGAAAGACGTTGCCTTGTCCTGCAGGTCCACAGCAGAGCGAGGTTGGGTTAGAGGCTCATCTGTTGATGCTCTGGTGCCACCAGCTTTCAGCAGATGCTCCCCTGTGCCCTCGCAGATGCTGGCGTATTGCTGGGACATCTCTCCTCTCTCTTTTACAGCTTGTCTCCAGCATCAGAGCTGTGAAA
>JAVSBS010072481.1:0-14238 GCA_033124195.1 Coracias cyanogaster
TGTACCCAAAAGCTGTGCCACTAAAGAACATTGAAACAATGAACAGGTAGACAAGGCTGCCAAAACTGAAGTAGCTGAGCTGAACCTGGACTGGGAGCATAAGGGTGAGGTATTTGTAGCTCCGTGGGCCCATAAAACATCAGAACATTTAGGGAGAGATGCAACATACAAATGAGCTTGTAATTGAGGGGTGGACCTGACCATGGAGGCCATCACACAGGTCACTCATGAATGTGAAACATGCCGCAATCAAGCGAGCCACATGAGTAAAGTCTCCCTGGGATAGAGGGCAATGTCTGGGTTTTCAATACAGCAAGGCCTGGCAAATTGACTCTGTTGGACCCCTGCCATGAACACGCCAAGGCAAGCGCTACATACTCGCGATGGTGGAAGCAACTACTGGTCGGCTTGAAATGGTCCATGTAAACTGTGTCACTGCCTGAAACACCATCTTAGGCCTTGGAAGGCAAATTTTGTGGCAACATGGTACTCCTGGAAGAATTTGATTAGACAAGTATGTGATGCGGACCTCCCATGATCTTTTTATTTTATGATATTGCAGCGTGCAGTGAAATACTAGGCTCCTGATGACATAGCAGCCCTGCACCCAGGGTAGCAGCCAACCTGCTGCCTACTGAAATTAGCCTTTTTGTTTGAAGGTTCCCTGGCAACCAAGGTAACATATCTGGTCCCCTTTTCTTTTAAATGCTAATATAGTTTTGTAATTACAGGGAAAATGCTGGGAAGCACAAAATGTGTAGCATTAATGGGTTATTTTGCAGGATTTATTTGCTCAGTCTGGAGGCACAGTGAGGTTTCTGCAATTGCTTCCATGCTGGGACCCAACTGGGTCCAGTTTCTCTGGATTTGGGGACTGGAAATCTCCAGCATTGGGTAAGTTAGCAGAGGATTTCATGCTGACACACTTGGTGATGAGAAGTCAGAGACCTGTAAAGATCTAGTGGGATTCAAGGGATAGAAGTATAGTGAAGATTTTTGTGCTGAACTTTGCAAATTGGTGACTTTGGCAGAATCTTGTGGGACAAAATTTCCACCTTTCCAGTGAAGAATGGTCCTGCTGCAGGGAAGACAATGCTGATCCCATGCCTCTATCCTTCCTTCACTTCTGCAGAATCAGTTACTCCAGGGCTGTCCCCCTATTTCCAGGCAAAGTGCATAAAAGGCAAGTTCACAGCCACTGTGGAGATGAGACAAGCCTGTAGTGATGCAGATCACTGTCAGAGTGGCAGGGCAGTTCCAGCCCCTTGGGTCTGTTAAAAGAGTTTGTCCCTGTCCTCAAGAGGATGCAATGTCATGGAGGAAAATGTGTTGGCAGATGCCCAGCTTTGCACTGGCTGACAGTCTTCACTGGATAAAAAATATTGTTGGATGGCTGGGCCAAAAGAGTTGTGGCAAATGGAATTAAACCCAGTTGGCATCAGGTCACAAGCAGTATTCCCCAGGGCTCGATATTGAGGCTTGTTCTCTTTAATATCTTTATCAGTTATCTGGATGAGGTGATCAAGGGCAACCTCAGTAAGTTTGCAGACAACGCTAAGTTAGGTGGATGTGTGAATCTGCTTGAAGGTAGGAAGGCTCTACAAAAGGACCTGGACTAGCTGGATTGATGGGCCGAGGCCAATGGTATGAGGTTCAACAAGGCCAAGTGCTTGGTCCCTGCACTTGGGTCACAACAACCCCATGAAACGCTACAGGCTTGGGGAAGAGTGGCTGGAAAGTGCTCGGTGGGAAAGGACCTGGGGGTGTTAGTTGCCAGCTGGCTGAAGATGATCCAGTGTGTGACCAGGTGGCCAAGAAAGCCGGCAGTGTCCTGGCTTGTATCAGAAACAGTATGGCCATTACCTCTGTATTCTGTACTGGTGAGGCCACACCTTAAATCCTGGGTTCAGTTTTGGGCCCTTGACTACAACAAGGACATTGAGGTGCTGGAACATATTCAAAGAAGGGCAACAAAGCTGGTGAAGGGTCTAGAGAACAAGCCTTATGAGGGGTGGCCGAGGGAGCTGGGACTGTTTAGTCTGGAGAAGAGAAGGCTGAAGGGAGACCTTATAGCTCTCTACAACTATCTGAAAGGAGGTTGTAGCGAGGTGGAAGTCGGTCTGTGCTCCCATGTAGCAAGCAGTTGGACAAGAGGAAATGGCCTCAAGTTGCACCAGGGAAAGTTTAGATTGGATGTTAGGAAAAATTTCACAAAAATCCTTCACAAAAAGGGTTGTAGAGCACTGGAACAGGCTGCCCAGGGAAGTGGTGGAGTTATCATCCATGGAGGTATTTAAAAGACATGTATACGTGGTACTTAGGGACATGGTTTAGTGGTGACTTGGCAGTGCTGGGTTAATTGTTGGATTTGTGTGGTGGGTTAACCTTGGATGAGCACCAGGTGTCCATCAAGCTGCTCTGTCACCTCCACCCTCCTCAGCAGTGCAAGGGGGAAGAAAATAAGATGGAAAAAAACCCCTTGTGGGTAAAGACAAAGGCAGTTTAAGGAGAACAAAGCAAAGCCAAGCAAAGGCCACATGCAGAAGTGAAGAAAACAAAGATTTATTCTCTACTTCCCATGCGCAAGTGATGTCTGGCCCCTTCCTGGGAAGCAGGGCTCCAATAAGCATAGTGGTCGCTCCCGAGGACAAAGGAGTACGCCCCCCCACACACACCCCCTTCCTCTTCAGGTCAGCTGTCCTGGTTGTGTCCCCTCCCCAGATCTTGCTGACCACATCCCACTGTGCAGCTGTGAATATTGGGAAGAGCCTTGGTGCTGTGCAAGCTCTGCTCAGCAGTAGTCACAACACGGGAGTGTTATCAACACCCTTCTAGCTCCCAGCACAAAACACTGCACCATGAGGGCTGCTCTGAGGAAAATCAACTCTGGCTAAGCCAGACTGAATACAACTTGGTGATCTTAAAGGTCTCTTCCAACCAGAATGATTCTGTGATTCTACTTTATGAAATTTCTGTGGCCTATGGGGCTACATCTTGTTCCTCATCTCCTCTCATCAGGGCAGCTATAAACTTGGTGGCTTGTTGTGAGGAGGGGTTACGTTTGTGTGGGTGTGTGTACATACACAGCCAGAGAAAAAAGCAATTTGGGATGCTTATTCAGACAGCGCAGTGTGAATTCAGGAAATTGGACCATGGGGTGAGAAAGCAAGGCTCTTGCTGAGTGAGAAGCAATGGGGAACACAACTTAAGGAAAGAGGAAAAGCAAGTAAAGAGTCTGTTATTTCCTGATGCTGAATTCCTGCTGAGGAAGCAGAACCAAAAGCATGCAAAGTCATGCTAACCAGCTGGAAAAACCCTTCAGTTCTTGTTTTCTCTGGAAACAGTCTCATTCACTGATGATGTCAGGATAGGGAAAGTGCTCTGCCTTTTCCAAAGATGAGATGGGTTAAGTGATACTTGTTTATAATATTTAATTGCTCTAAATATTAATAATATTTGGAGAGAAGATGGTAAAATTGTTAAACATGGGTCTTGTGGACAGTGGACTATAACCAATAACAAATGATTAATGTGTTACTAATAAAAATTCACAATTGTGCTAAAATTTGCCAAACTCTGAAAATTGTGAGCACTTCTAAAAGAACTGGAAGCCAGAAGCGCCCTTGAGAAAAGCCAATTATGCTGTCACCATCACCTCCTCAGAAGAACAGTGAAGCAACACAAAGAGCTCTGAGTACCTTGGTATTGGAAGCAGTTCCATAGAGGAACAAATTGCCATTTTGAAGCTGTGTTGACATCTGAGGGAGAATTGAAACAGAGGGTGCACAGGGTCCTCAGGGCAGCCAGGGCTGGAGAAATGCAGTGTGTGCTGGACTACATACTTGGGTGTCTGTATGTAGTATGACTTGTCCCCTAGTCAAGGCTACTATTGGTTTGCTTCAGGCTGGGATTAAGGGTTTGTTTTGTATGAAGAGGAGGATGAATTTCCCTGGATTATAGCATATAAAGTGAGTGGAGACTGTGCAAGGTCACACTGAGGCACTGCAGCAGAAAGGGGAACAAAACTAACATCTCCTCAATCCAGTAATCTCTGAACAGCAAGGAATATGGGGATGAAGGGTATAGAGATTTTCAAGTTGATTTAACATGGGAATTATCAAGAGGATTATGCACTGGGTTGCATAGCGTGAGGGATTACTAGACCCCCAATGTGAAGCCCGATGGAGCAGCAACCTGGGCCACTTTCCTGCTGTGCTCAAGCAGCACAAAAATCCTCACAGCAAGCAAAAGGGTTTGCATGATGTAACCTCAAACTGTTCCAGACCTTTGCCTGGAGCGCCACACTAGGTTGTAGTGTGTTTAAAAGTCCAATTTATACTTAGGTTTCATTTGAATTAAAACATGCTCTTTAGATTTCCACTGAGAATTCTCTGATACCAGATGTGGATCAGAAAAGATTGGAAAGAGGACTCATTTTAAGCATTTTTATATTTGTCAGTCATGCTGACAAATTAACCCAAGTTTTAAATTAATGAATTCTTAAAAGTAGGTACCTAAATTAATGCGGCATCTAAATCTCATCTGCTGGAGAGACTGGCAAAAGTATTAATGATCTGAATGGGAGCGGCATCAGACAGGTAGCTGGACTCTTGCTCTGGGGAGCATGCTGCTCAATGCCTAATAACCTATAACTTGCGTGTAATGTTTTTGCTGCTAGGCATATGAAACCAATCCATTTATGTGATGCTGGCAAGTATTGTAGTCTAAATATGGTCACCCAAAGTGATTTTGGTAGTAAGTGGCTTGTTTCATGCTGGAGGTTTTTAGAGATGTACACATTTAGAAGTATGAACTTATTAGTTGTTATCTGTACAAACCGCTTCTCTGTTGGGACAGTTTGCTGGCAAAGCAATACCAGAAATCTATCTCCTATAGTGGCAGATAAAGGTGGTAAGTGGATGAGGTAAAGCACAAGAAAATTAATACAGCTGATGTCCTGTGAGGACTTGATGTGATTTCAGCACATGAGCTCATATGACATTAATCATTAAGCCTTTCTCCATGTCACCGACGTGTATGGTGGGAAGAATAACAGCACCATTAATCATCTGTGATTATGCAGGAACCTGGAGCCTGACTATTCAACAGTGTGGATTTTTTTTCTTCCAAATGCTATTAAACTATTGCACGATCTGTAGGAGACAATTCTCCTGCTGAGGAGTAGATATTTATGCTCTGAGAAGCTGCCCAGAAATACTCTTAACTAACAAACAAAAATAACCTACCCAGTTACTCTCTCATGACTACATTTCAGGAGAATTTCAATAATCTCTCATGACAGGCTGTAAACATAACACAATTATCTAGACAGCAATAATGTCCTATTTCAAATAATGTCCATTTCACTCCTGAGTATAAAAATCTAAAGCTGCTGAGAGATAAGGAACACGTGGCAATTATGTAGTGAATTGCTTTGCTACTGGAAAGATTTTGTTGTTAGGTTTGCAGACAGAAAATGTTTGTTTAGCTCCTTTGATCTGCAGATGCTGAGTTGTCTTGGAGGGGGAATAACCATTTCTAGTTGCTTTAGAATTTCAAAGGCATTTGATCCAGAAAGGTATTGGAGATAGATTCTCTGAGTTTTAAAGTGTGTAGAAAATAAATCACATGCAGTAAGAGACACCACTGCTGTTCTCTGAAAGATTAGATAGGACTCTCTTAATATCATTGGGGAATTTTAAAACACAGGCATTGAAATGTATTTTTTCTGTCACTTATGAGGAATATTTGATGAAGCTTGTTTGATTTGATTGTTTCACTACTGTGTGAGCTCATTAATCTCATTATGGTATTGACTACTTTCTCATTGTATTGAATTTTAATAGTCCCAAGATTAATTAGATGTGCATAAAGAGCAGCTGCGAGAGATGTGAACCTCTTGCTCTGGATCGGTTTTTTGTAATGTTTTGAGAAGAAAGAGATGAGAGATAGCTGAATGCAATAAAAATGCAGTCATGCTCTTGATTAACAACATAATTAGTTAAAATATGAATGTTTTTCAGGGAATATCTGCACTTGATATATAAGGCTCTGAATTGACTAGAGAGAAAGATGATTTTGGAGTTTGCTTTATTATTTATAAATATGATTGAAAGTTTTAATAACAAAACCTGTCTTTTTAAATACAAAAATAAGTAATAACAAATAAACAGCCAAACCAGAAGGTAGGTTGGTTTCATTGCTGTTGTGCTAACCACCAAAGGAGAGTTTGGTCGCCGCTTGCAGTTATTTTGTAGCCAGCTTTGCTCTAGCTCTTTTAATGCCCATCCAGTTTGATGTTTCATAGAGAAATGCAGAAGGAAAATGTTGGGGTTTTTTTCCTGGGATCAGGACCTTTTCTTTAAAATGCTTCATCTTAGGTGGATGCTTTTGATAGACACAGATGGAAGAGAGATGGTGCTGACAAGAGAGTGTGTGCCTGGAGTGGCAGTGGCTGGCAGCAAGTGAGGATACACAGGAGGATGTGAGGAGATGAAGGAGGCCATTACCTTTTAGCTAAGGGCTAAAAGTTGTACCCTGCAATTTTAAATAAACTATTGGTTTTTCTGTCTTGATTTAGAAAAAATAGTCTCCCAGGCTATAGCTGGTGGGAGAAATCATGAGGCTTTTAATGAAAATTTTTCAAAAATGTCCTCATGTTGTAATGAAACTTCATTGCCAATGACATTTGAAAATGCCTGTTTTCACACTGAGTGAATATCATGTCTAACAACAACAAAAAAAACATTTTAATTGCTATTATTTTTGACTACTCTGTTTATTTGCCAAAGAGAAGGCACAGGATAGAGACTCGCAAGTGATATCCTATTTATATTTTACATAATTACATTGTTTTACTTTCAGCTTTAAACAGAATAAAGTTTAAGAAGTCCTTTGAAATTGTGGGGTGCCACAAACTTGATAGCAATGAACCTGTGTAATGTTACAAAATAAAATATATATTCTTGCTGTTCTAGAGGTATGCTTCAAGATTTATATATCTCCACTCCAAAATTCATCCTGTATAAAATCCTGAATTCTGTTGGTGCATCTGCATGTTTGCAGTGCATTCCTTACAAGCTTTCCACCTGTCAGTTTTAACTTACCAAATTCCACTTAACAACACTATTGATAATCTTCCAAAAATGGTAGACTAGAAAGCTAGCAAATGTATTTTGTCGTGCAAGTGAAACTATTGATTTCAAAGTCTGGAGGAAATCTGGCTCAGCTATAATTATTTCTCCGAAAATTTTGGTCTTATTATTTTTAATGAAAAATAGATTGATTTTTTTTCAATACATTTCAGTGCCCATAAATCCCTATTGTACATTAAGTGTTACATTGCAGAATGAGTTAATGGTACAAAATTTCTCCTTTCACCATTCTTATAGCTTATGAAAATGCAAAAGTAAATTCCAGTAAGGAAATGACGCTTTTGTTAATAAATGTACTTTCTGTGAGTAAATTTGGGTAAAGCACCACTATCATTGGTTCACCTTGTAGATTTGCAAATCAGAAAAGAAAATATCACCATACCTCACATAAGAGATTCCCTGGGGGACAGATCCACCCTTTTCCAGCAGGGACCTAGGGAGGACAGGACCAAGGGTTTGGGCTCAGGAAAAGCCACACCAGTTTGATTCTATTCTGGTGTTGTTGACACTTTGGTTCGAAGCCTTTTCATTATCTCAGTGTGCTGAAGCACAACACAGAGGGCTTGTCCTATTTGTGCAGAATGTCTGATAGAAATTAACTGTGCTTTGCAGCTACTTCTTGGTGGGCTCATAAAAATTTCTTTTAACTCAACATGGCCCTGCAGTATGCAGAAATTCTCTGATGTACCATCCACTTAGGGCTTATGGAATCTGCAAGTTACCTCTCTGTGAAAAAGGATATCTGAGAGCTGCATGTCTTTAGCATCTGTAACTAACCAAAACACTCCAAAACCAACTACTGGTGAGAATGCAAAAGGAATTCTAGCATAAAATGAATGTGTGCTGTGAAATAAAATACAGGAACATACTTGCAACTATTTGCCTCCTGCTAAGCTTGTTGCTCCTGAGTTAATTCTGGAAACATGATCATCTTGTTCCGCTAAAACTGTAAGTCATGCATGGGATGTGTTTTTTAGAGATTCAGGTCATCTGAAAACACTTAGTTTTCTTAATTATCACCTGCTTTCCAAACCCCTTAATTTGTATTTTTTCTACTGTGCAATCAAAAACCTGTTACTGAAGAGGCTGTCACTCAAAATTTCCTCCTTTCCTCTTGTGATGTGAGTATTGGAAAATGAGGTTTCTGTCAAATGTGCTTGTGGAACTCACTGGGATCAATTCTGTTCCAGATCTGATCCTACTTTCACAGCTGGAAAGCATAAGATACTCCCCTGAATATTCACCGCAAATTATCTGATCAGCTGTTATCCAGTCTTCTGTTAACAAAACCAGAATGTAGCAACTGTCCGGTGGATTTACAAGCTGCTAAATAGCCTCTTCCTTAAATTGGTGTGCTCCTAAAAAGGAGAGTCATGTAATGCAGAAGCAGAACTGAGATGAGGATGCCCTGACTATAAGGCACTGAAAGGCCACTGTTACACTTTCATCAAACAGAGAGAACAGATCATTTGAGTTCTGTAATCTGTTGCTGTTGATTATTGACCTAATTTCAGAGTGCAGAAATGACTTAGTAGCAATCTTATCTCTTTGATAAAGGCAGTGAGTAGAAGTGGTGTGTTGTTGAATGGCATCTGCCAAGAAGGTCAGCAAGTTCTTAAGGGAAAATATTTGATAGATGCTATTAAATGTATAAGGCTTCTGCCTATTGCTTATTGATAGATTCTAAAATGAAATTATTTTCTCTCAAGCTTGAAGGTCACTTCTGATACATGTCTTAGCACTAAACTTAGGATCACTTCAAATGAAATGCCAAGAGTGGAAATGGAAAATTAAAAATATTAGTATGCTGCAGTCACAAAACCCAAACAAATTAATAAAGAAAGCACATTTAATGAGACTCACAAATGTCAGAGTGCACCTTCAGGACACATGTAAATCCATAGCTGGGTAAGACTCCATGCATGCTCATATTGCAAAGCTGATAGAGAGGAAAATTGAACCTCAGTGACACCCTTTATCTATTTAAAATTATTGCTTCCAATACATTGCAGGGGAAAGCAAAGTGGATCTTTAGTTAGACATCTCCCTTAGTGGAAAGTCAGTCTATAGGCTTGGATGTCTTTTTATTTTTAACATCCCCAGTGCTATCTGGAGGTTACTCTAATCCCCAAAAGTAAGACTCCTGTTGGTAAGTCAGCTCTTGAGCAGCTTCAACAGGGCTATGCCCTGAGGTTCAATTATCATGCCTGGTGTAATATCATAACACATTATTTCTCAGAAATATAAATTTATAACATAATACAGCAGGCATAAATATTTTTGGCATTTGATGGGGCGGGATGGATTAGAATATAGTCAGAACAGAGATGTACTTGAAGTGGCCTTTTTTGAAACATGGATGCAATGCCTGCTCATTAAGGGAGCAGCCAGCTGCCGGACGTGGTTGATTGCATTGCTTTGTGTTTCTGGGAGGTATTTTTCACTGATTCTACAAGCCGTAAAAATAGTCCCCATGAGTGTGAGTTCAGACTTCATTCTGTGTTTGCACATTCCATTAGGGAAATAGGAACTTTGTTATTACTGTATGGAAGGTAAAATAGGGTAGCACTTTTTGCTTTAATACCTGGTATACATTCTGTGTGTATAATACTCTTTCCTAAACATAGAGCTGTCTTGCTACCCATTACAAGGAAGATATGTAATATGTATGTATGACAATATGTAATATTGTCACCAGTCTGGATTTGGGAAATCCCAAGAGACCTTTGACGAACCATTGGATACTGGGTCTTTCCCTAATACTCCCATGAAGATGTAGCCTCCACTTCCCCTGCTTCTGCAGTTCCATGTAAATGCTCATTCCATGCAGTAGTAAGGGGCATGGGACAGATAGCCTGAGGGACAGGGTCAGGCATAATCCAGTGCACCTGACCGAGTTGTAGAATTCATAGAATCTACACAGCCTTCCTGCCCCTTGTGACTCTCTGATGGTTTTTCTAGCAAGGAGCATTTGCAGCTGCAGTGTGTGGTATTCATGGATCAGCTCACCTTCCTTTCAAATGAGACTGGTGACTTGGAGAACCCTTATCAAGAGTGATAATGCGTTCTGGAAGATGGATGGAGAAATTCTTGCTGTGCATAATGCATGTCTCCCCCCAAGGACAAAGCTGAGAGTAGTTCTTGTAGGATGACAAGGATGGAGATAAGATAGAAATTCCTACCTTGAATTCAGACCCTCAGTGCCATTTAGCAGCTGGAAGAGCTCTGGAAGCTTGAAGGCTGGAGTTTTACGATGGATGCTACGCCAAGTGCTGCCAGGATGGGGTTTTAAGTCAGTAGGGTTATAATGCAATGTTTCAGCTAGCTGTATGTCTGAATTCAACTCTCTCAGGACCTGGGACCTTTCTAGAGCTACTGCAGTGTTCTGGTGGTGCTGTCAGCATCTAGTGGTGCTGTCAGGCCAACTATCCCTTGCGCAGGGGAGAGATGTCAATGGCTCCAAGTCTGTCTTCCTGCACCAAAACCACTAAGTACATGATCTACAGACCTTGGGGTCAGATTCTAGCTTCAGGTGACAGAAGTTGGCTGCTGGACTGAGGATATTGCATTAGAAAGGGTGTAAATCTATGCAGGAGCAAAGGAGACTGTGGGAAAAGGTCATTAAAAAAATTAATGCAGCAATAAGGCCTGTTTTGTTTGGTGGCACTGGGAGGGTTGGTATGTGTGTAGGCTCACTGTAGAGGTGTGTGTGAGGTTGGGACCAGCATGCTAGGTTTGCAACATAGCCCTAGGTTCCATCATTTGAGACACAGGTTTCAAATGAATGCAGCTTTAAGTGCACTAAGAATCCTCAGGGTCAAAGGACTTATTCTGAGGCTTTTCCACAAATGTACTCCTTCTGTTCAGTGGTGTCTCAGCAACACACGCTGGTGTTCAGCAGCTGTAAGTGGCTGTGTTCAAGCTCTTCTCTGACTTACCAAAGCCTACCTGCCTCTTATGGGCAGAACTTGCAAAATAATCCCTTTGAGCAAAAAATCGCAATATAGATGTTTATGTGTCTAAATACATTCAGGACTACTTTCATCCATATGTAACAGGTTTAACTTTGTCCCCAGGGTGTGATATATAGCGGTACTTAGGGACACTGATTAATGGTGGATTTGGCAGTGTTGGGTTCACAGTTGGACTTGGTGATCTTAAAGGTCTTTTCCAATCTAAATGATCCCATGTAGAAAACAAAGAACCCCATGTAGATTTGTTATCTTAGTAAGACAATTGTCCAGCACAGCTCTCCACCATCCTGACAAACCTAGGTCATAATCTTCTGAATAACGTTTATTGATCTGACATTAGAGACTAGAAGATTTTTTTTTCTGTTAGGTGTAAAATGCCTTTAATCTTCCTGTGCGCATGGGTGTTTGAACAGGAGCAGATGTGCATATACTACTGAACTGCTGAAAAACCTTTGGCCGCAACACTTAATGTACAGCTAATGGTGTATGTGAGATTCGTACAAAACACATTAACTGTGGGACTAGGTAACAGGTTAGCAGATGGCCTGGCATTATTCTGGGCTGGCAATCCTGCCTGGCATGGGTCCTTGTGTGGATGATGAAATGGAGGAATGATGCACTAGCATTTGATAGATGAGTGTGCAGCCCATGGCATTGCATGGCTTCTGCTAGCAGTGCTGGTAAAACAGCCTTTTTAGATCATGTTAGCACAAATGACCATACAAATATGCCTTCCTTGTGTCCCTCTTAAATAAGTACAAAAGCACAAAGCAATTAGTGATTACCTCTCGGTTTCCCGGTTCTGAGATCAGAAATAACCCTGACTGTGGCCCTTTGTGTGTCTTGCTCCTGGGTGTTGCTTCTCCAGTGGCAGAGCCCCTTGTCTTCCTACCCTGTCCCTGGTTGAGATGCCACTCTCCAGTCATGGGCTTGGCAGGGGTTGCTGGCAACCTGGGATCTGTTTCTGTTCACTGGGTATCTACAATTCCTGGGACCCCTCCCCTCTGTTCTGTGTATACAATGGGCCACAGAAGACATGCAGCACCAGCAGGGAAGGCAAGGCAAGAGCCTGCAGGTCAGCTATGAAGTGTTAGGTTTGCACTGCAGCAGGGAAGATCATCACCGGATAAATGGGAAAATTTCCAAGTGGGCAGTGTAGTGATGTACTTGAATAGTCTGAGGAGGTGGTTAAGGACAGATGAGACATATCTCATAGGCAGAGTTTCAGCTGATCCTGCCTGAGGCAAGAAAATGTATAAGCTGGACCTGCGAGGTACCTTCTAGCCTAGTTTTCTGTGATCCTGCAAATCTGTCATCTAGGCTCACACAGTGCTGCCCAGCGTGCTCTAATGGCCTGATGGCTTTCAGCCCTCACAGGTCTCTGTGCTGTGTTCAACACTGGAGTATCTGAGAATGGAGAGCTGAGTGCTGTGTGGCATGCTCAGCCTGAATGGTCTGCTCAGGTCAGAGATGCCTTGTAAGAGTAAATCCAGGAGGAATTTTGCATGCGACTAACATGTCCAAGATGAGCAGCCCGGTGGCACTGTGTCCCTCGGCACAAGGGTAAATACATGGCCTTTATGCTTGTGCAGCAGTGCAAAGTGAGGGGTTTATCATTGCACTGAGCTGCATGGGTACTGGCAGTCTCCAGCTCACTTAAAGGGTAGGGTTTGAGCACAGCAGGTGGGACAGCATCCTTATCCTACACTCAGAGAGCATCTGTGCAGGGCAAGAAAAGCACCATGTGCACAATGATACTGAGTAGTTTGTTTTTGGAAAAACTTCAGGAGCCGTAGACTGGCTGCCACTCTTTCTGCTCAGTCACCAGAATGAACAACTCTACTTAGGAGTCAGCTTTTATCCTTAGAGTAATATGCCACCTTGTGAACGGAATAGCTGATTTACTCCCACATAAGCATATGAATTTGTATGTCACAAAAGTCAATAAGTACTAATTAGCCCAGTTAATGTGCAGTGGCTTTAGTCTGGCTCAAAGGCCCATTTCCTTTGTTCCTTAGAAATCCTGTTCATGTCACTGTGACTCTTAGTCAAGGCACTTAGTATGCTGTGGCAGCCACATTGAAATGAAGATTTACTCTACTCTACTCTACTCTTGTTGCATGCAATGTGGAGTTTGTAATTCTCTTTGTATTACCCCAGGTTAGAAAGCCTTTTTTTCTTGTCTTCGTAACTTTTGTTGCAATACAAATAAAATATTCACTCTCCTTTCCATGTATTGGGTTGTTGAGAAATGCTGCACGTGTTGTGAGGGTTTAATAACAGAAAAGCGCTCATTCTAGGCTGCTTGGATCCAATACTTTGATCCATTGTCATTCTGGAGAAGAGACCTGTGTGGAAACTGAAATCTGGCTCCAGATGGTAATAGTTTCCAAACAGTCAGATCCATGGCTTGGGTCAGGAGTGCTATTTGGTTCTTTGCTCTTTTTCTGATGTCTGTTTTTGCGGACTTAAAGGTGCAGTCTTAATATTTTTTTTCTTGGTCATCAGCATTGCCAGAAGTAAAATAGCTTTTGATGAAATCACTGATTTGAGACGAACATGCTAAGACCAATGCTAGGCTGTTGCTGGCACCTAGATTCAATTTTAGCTCCTGTGAAATACAGCTTTCATAAAATGCTCCATGACTTCTCTGAGCTGTTTCAATTTCCTTAAAACATTTTTGAAAAAATATTTTAGCTCAGGGGTCCTCAAACTACGGCCTGCGGGCCGGATACGGCTTGCCAGGGTCCTCAATCCGGCCCGCAGGTATTTACACAACTCCCCGCCCCCAACCCACGGCCCCCGCCACTACAAACTGCGCCACTGCCGCCGCATCCTCCTCCTCCTCCACAATGCATGGCGGGCGAGAGGCATGGGCATCTCCTCTGCCAGGCAAGCTCAGTCGGCACCCTCTGGACTGCGAGGTCCAGCCAACTTGGGCAAATCGCCAGAGCTCCGGTGCGGCAAAGTTCCTTCAGTCCCTTCTGGCCACCCTTTCCGGACTGCGTGGCTGGGCTCAGGAGGGGGGCAGCAGCATCAGCGAGGTGGGCGACTCCCCCGTCGTTTTTTTCCAAACTATAGTCCGGCCCCTGACAGTGTCTGAGGGACAG
>JAVSBS010072482.1:0-14156 GCA_033124195.1 Coracias cyanogaster
GGTGAGGTTGGCCGGGGCTCTGAGCAACCTGCTGTGGTTGCAGATGTCCCTGCTCGGTGCAGGGGGGTTGGACTCGATGAGCTTTAAAGGTCTCTTCCAATGCAAACCCTTCTGTGATTCTATGATTCTGTGATTTTGCAGGACCCATGCAACACATTGTTACCAGTAAAACAAGTATGCCTACCTACTTCTAAACATGGTGAAAACATCTTGGAAAAGGAATATGGCTGAGGTGGGAAGCAAAGGGAGAAGTAGCAAAGGGAGAGAAGCTCCCAGTTCTCGTGTCTCGCCACAGCAGCTCACGTATTTATTTATCCTCCTGCATTATGGCTTGGGAGTTTTTTTACTCCTCACAAGGAGACCCACAGTTACTGCGGGGCTCTGGAGAGGACCCCAGAACCAGAGCCACAATGAAGCCACTGTTACTCAGCAGGGAGCAGCCACCAGGTTGCGTTAGAGCAAATGAGGAAAGTCAGGCCCATGGTGCTTGATCTAAAAATAGAGAGAAAAATGAAAACATAAGGTACATTCAGAATTGCAAACAAATGAGGAGAAAATTTGTTGTTGAAAAAGAGAAAGCAAACAGTGTAAAGAAAAAGGTTTTGTATTTCCAGTAGTACAAAAAAAAAAATGTTTATTCACATTGCAGTGTAAATAATACAGATATTTATCAAGTGATTTATTGAAGTATCTGTCTCGTCCCTGCAATAAGGAGGTTTGATTGCTTGAGCTTGACGTGAAAGCAATGCTTCAAAATCTGTGATAGCGAGCATCGTAGTGAGCTGCTTAAAAGTCCTCATAAACCAAAACATGTAACATTATTTATATAGCACATAGTGGTACAGCGTGTTATAGCAGAGTTTATAATAATTTATTAGGGGAGAAAAAAAGCTATCTTCATTAATAATTGATTCGTTATAAATAATGTATTAAGAAATGCTCCTTTGATTTAAAGCCCATGCTGTTAATGTATGCTAAATTCCAGGGTCTTTGGTGGCAGTAAATCCAGAGAAATCTTGCACATTTGCATCCTATGTGCACCTTTCTACTCATAAACCACAGAGGGCAGGTGGAAACCTCACCAAATACGATGATTTTTTATTTCATCAAGGGAAATGTGGTTCACAAAGTGGAAAGGTGCATGCTGATGGGACCTGCAAACAAAAAAAATCAGGGTTTCTGCTTTATACCATTGAGAAAAGGTACATTTGGCAGCAAAAATTGTTCACCAGAATCACCCTCTTAAAAATTGCTCGACTTCTGTGTTTACAGACATAGAAAGATTTGTCATAGCTGAAACTTAAGCACCTCTTACTTTTCCCTTTTACAGGCTTATGTGTTCCACATTTATATTATCAGGATAAAGCAGAGATGAATGAGAGAATGTGAGAAAGTGCGTTACACTTTTCCAGACGCTTCCTGAAAACAGCTTTCTCATAAAAACTGATACTTTAAACATTACAGATCTCTGGATATGTCAGTAAATATTGACAGAAATTTGTCAGCAGAGATTATGAGTCAGCTCTGGCCTCGAATTTACAAAGCAACTTTTCATTCATTTATTAAGAAAAAAAAATATAATCCCCCTTAGTCTATAAAGCATAGGCTCAGCACAAGCTGCAAGAGCAGATGGAGGAATTTAATGCCTTTAAACTGTTGGACTGGTGACAGGTAGGACGCAGCATCGGAGCAGAAACCTCCATCTGCTTCACACATACCTTCGCAGCAAGGCAATGCTGAAGCAGGGCAATAGCGCCGGCATGAAATTCGGACGACAGAACATTCCTGGGGCCTGAGAGTATTAGAAGAGCAAAAGCTGTGGGTTGCGGTCCTTAGGAATCAAGAGAAAACTACGTCAAGTAGCAGGACTGGGTCACAACTCATGATAAAAAGGGGTGTTTTGTAACTGAAGTCTCTTCTGTGTCCTGGTGTCACCACGTAAAAGGAACTTGGGTGTTAAAAAGAAACAGAAATGAATTTTCTGGGTTTTTTAAACAGAATTTTGCTGAAATTGAGCTCTAGTACATCCACACTGCTGGCTGTAATGCATTAGCCTAAGAAAGCGTGATGCTGAATTTTTATGAGATGTGATATTCACCCAGTGTTCAAAAGACATTGTCAGTACCTGAAACCGCAGTTTTAAACCATTTGACTAAACCCCCTTCTTTATCCAGTGTTCAGTCTCCTGTGATGATATTATAGCTTTCCTTCCCAGTGTCCCAGAGCTGACAAGACTTTAATTTCTCATTAAAAAACCAAGAGATGACATTTATTCTTAGGAAATAAGCCTGGCTGTAATACTTCTTCGCACAAAATGGGAACACAAAAGGGGTACAAGTGACTGTTTTCATTTCTAAGACATTTTCCTGTAAAACATGGGGACATTTCTTCCTGTATTGGTTCAGCTGATTAATTTGCCATCTCCACACTCCCATAATTCCACAAATGTTTGTTTGAAATGGAGGGTGCGTTGGTGTTAGTGATAAAACTCTCTCTGGGACTTGGCTCTGGAGAAGAGGACCATAGATGAGTGTTGCAATAATGTGTCTGTCCTCCTTGGGGCTTCTGAACCCCCAAACTCCCAGCCTGGTCCTCAGGCCTATGCTAAACCCACGCTAAAATCTCGGGCATTGCAAGAAAATGCAGTTTAGGTGGTACTGGTAGGAGAACCCTTTTGAAAAATTTATCCTGCTTGTATATATATTGCTAGTAGTATTTTCTTATCAGGAAGAAAAGATATATAGCAGAGTTGATTATCACTTAACTTCCATCTCCTTGATTAATTTATAATAGGTAATTTGGGACACACAGGCACTTACTGCCAAAACCCAGAAACAGACAGTTCCCTTGTAGGCACTAAATCACTGCCCCTCAGATAATTAAGGTAGTGGGAGAATTCATCAAGCTTTTACTAAATTTACAGTCCCTCCCTGAGGTCTCTCCTGGTTTTATGTCTCTGGGTGATGGATAAATTTGGCCTTGTGGCATGGGTTTTCCTAGGGCAGGGGTGTGAGGGCTCTTGTTCAGCCCCTCATTGCTGTCTCCAAGTGGCTGAGCCATGGAGTTCCACTTCATCCATCCTCCCTGACTTCCTTTAACCTCCTTTGAACCTTCACATGATGCCCTGTGCCAGCAAGCTCTAGGGATGGATGTTGTGGCTGACCAGAGGGAACATGGGGGAAGAAGGCAGGTCCTGGCATGCCAAACAAGGATCCAGGAGGAGTTTTGCATCTGTAAGGCATGAGGAGCAGCGCAGCTTGGTTATCAGATGGGAGGAACGCTAGCACCTCTTCCTGCTACATGCTGAGCTATGTTGGGCTGAAGTTATAGTTTACACTATCTTTTCTGGAAATTATATCCAGCGCTAATAGAGAATTCTCCCTCACCAATATTTTATCCAAAAAAAAATACTCTATTATGCTCCAGTAGGATTTCCAGAAGAAGTTGCCAATTATGTCTCCATCAAACACTCAGAGATTTCCTCTCTCACTCCTGTGCACTACACTTACCCGCAGGCCAGAAAAGTGCTCTGAGGGCTGGAACCTCTCTCCCATGAGGCCAGGCTGAGAGAGTTGGTCTTGTTCAGCCTGGAGAAGAGAAGGCTCCGGGAAGACCTTCTTGTGGCCTTTCAGGACGTAAAACGCCTATCAGAAAGATGGGGACAGATTTTTTAGCAGGGCCTGGTGTGACAGGACAAAGGGTGATGCTTTTAAACTAAAAGAGACTAGATAGAAGGAAGATGTTTTTGATGCTGAGTGTAGTGAGACCCTGGCCTAGGCTGCCCAGAGAGGTGGTCGATGCCCCATCCCTGGAACCATTGCAGGCGAGGTTGGCTGGGGCTCTGAGCAGCCTGCTCTAGTTGCAGATGTCCCCACCCAGTGCAGAGGGGTTGGACTAGATGAGCTTTAAAGGTCCCTTCCAACCCAAACCATTCCGTGATTCTATGATTCAGCATGAGGAAGCCCCAACCAGACCTCACAGTGCTCAGTCATCCTTCCCCATCCCAGAATTTCAGAACCAGCAGTTCGAAACCACAACCAGTTCCATTTGAGGTCTTCCCTATGGATTAAAATAGCTCCAAGAAGCAAATAAGGGAAATCTGATCTTAAAGCCCAGACCTGATGGTGTTATTTCCATTGGAAATCAGCTCTTGGGGGTGGCTGGCTGGCAAAGCCACATCCCCAAGGACATGCTGGGCTGTTTGTTCCTGTAATGTTCTTGCTATTGATTTAAGGAGAAACAAGAGTTGGTTAATTATCTGTGGCTGTGCTTAGCTTTATTTTGTCTCTGCTAATATCTGGGGCTGTTGTGACTGCTCACTTTAATGGCTTTCAGATGCCAGAGGTCTTATTATAAACCCATGCCCCATATGGAGACCACTAGCAGAAAACAAACTTGTTGCTGCTTTGAGGTTGCAAACAGGAAAGAAAAGGATGCTGCCTCCCCTGCCCTAAGCCCCCAGCATGCATATTTTGGGGAAGAACTGCAGAGCAGTTTTTATACCAAGCAAGCTTTTCTCCTGACGTAGCTACGGACCGCTGAAGAGCTGAACTCGTCCCTGCACAGGTACCTCTATAAATAATTAGACATATAATATTTCCACAGCTGTGCACTGCCAGATGGCTCTGCTTTTTTAAGCTTAAAGTAACTTCCTTCCTTTGCAGGGGGAAAAGCCAACTCTGTCAAGTCCTATAAACTCATCCTTTCAGGAGCAGACATGTCCTGGAGACCTGGCTTTGAACCTGGAGAAGAAGAAACTTCGCAGGGATTGGGAAGCCACACAGTGAGTCCCAAGCAGGGTTAGGCAAGTGCGTGGGAAGGTCCGCAGTCCCTTTGCAGGCAATGGTGGTGATAGCTGGCTGCAGAAACCAGATCTACCCTGCAGATCAAGACCTGGCCTTTTGTTGGGGTTTTAAGAGAAAAACAGCAATAATAACATAAGCTTGTAATAGTGGCAATAATCCCCGCAGAGCATAGGATTCATGCTGAGCCCTTTGAGGGGAGGTTTCCTACATGCCTGGCCTATTTGTGCTTCCCACTGGCAGCTGCTGAGTAAATAACTAATTTGTATCTCCAAACTGATCTGCTCTGTGTTCTGAGCTGCTCTGAGCATCTTCAACTTCTCAGAGGTGGAGCAGCTCCTGCAGTGCCTGTGCATAAATACTATCTCCTGAAGCCTGGCTTGGGCCCCTCAGCCACTCCAGATAAAGCAAAGCCTGGCTTTGGGGAGCCGTCCCAGACTCTGTGCATTGCCCAGACCTAGGTCAGAGTGTAAGTGGGGTGTCAGAGATGTCCCTATGCTGAAGCCTTCACCTCCCTGGGGAAAGATGCTGGAGCAGGTCCAGAGAAGGGCAACCAAGCTGGTGAGGGGTCTGGGGAATATGTCTTAAAAGGAGTGGCTGAGGAAACTGGGAGTGTTTAGTCTAGAGATGAGAAGGCTGAGGGGAGACCTTATTGGTCTCTATAACTATCTGAAAAGAGGTTGTGGAGAGGTAGATGTTGGTCTCTTTTCACAAGTAACTAGCTATAAGACAAGAAGAAATCGCCTCAAGTTGTGCCAGGGGAGATTTAGGTTGAATATTAAGAAACATTTCTTTGCTGAAAGAGTGATTAAGCACTGGAATAGGCTGCCCAGGGAAATGGTAGAGTCACCATCACTGGAGGTGTTCAAAAAACATGTAGACATGGCACTTCAGGACATGGTCTAGTGGCCACGATAGTGTGAGTTGATGGCTGGACTTGATGATCTTGGAGATCTTTTCCAACCTTTATGATTCTATGAAAGCAATGGGCTCTCACTGCTACAACACAGCACATTAAAGCTGTGTCTAAATAACCTCCAAATTCTGCTTGGGTCAATAAACTAGCAGCTCTGGAGGTGGCAGGTGCCCACCCTGACCATGGCTGGGTCCTGCATGCCCTGCCAGCTCTAGACATGATGCTCAGCCTCTCTCCTAACAAATTACCTGCCAGCTCCTCCTGCTGTGAAAGCCTGACAAGAAAGTGTCAGGTTTTTTGATGACAATTACCTCTGCCATGGACAGGCGGAGCAGAATTACTGTCATCTTGGCTTTTTCAACCCCAGCTCATTCTTGTAATAACTGTTAGCTCCCCAGCACAAGTGCCTGTTCCCTTTTTACAGCTTTCAATGCACCTTTTCCTCTATGTATTACATCCCTGGAGCTTTGCAGGAGATTTCAAAAGGCAGGCTGGGGTTTACATGCCTCTTTCACATTCTCAAGTCGTGTCTGGGAAACTCAGTGTGAGCGGATGATCAAGAGCATTGTTGTCAAAGCTGACATCGAGAAGACGATGTAGAAAGAACTGTGAGGGGCAGGTTTTCACTATGTGCTATATCTGTTGGGCTCTTGCAGAATTTTACGTTGCTGTTTCTCCACCTGATGCCTTGGTGTCCCCTGAGGGAATGTGGTGGGGACTCCTCTATGAGCACTGGGGCATCCCTAAGGCTGCCCTAAGATGCTGGAGTCCCCCTTCTAGTGTCTCAGCTGGAAAAGAGGGTGCACAGCACCCAGATCTGATAGAATCATAGAATGGTTTGGGTTGGAAGAGACCTTTAAAGCTCATCTAGCCGAACACCCTGCAGTAAGCAGTGACATCTGCTACTAGAGCAGGTTGCTCAGAGCCCCGTCCAACCTCATCTGCAACGGTTCCAGAGATGGGGCATCGACCACCTCTCTGGACAGCCTAGGCCAGGGTCTCACCACCCTCAGTGTCAAAAATTTCTTCCTTCTCTCTAGTCTAAATCTCCCTCTTTCAGTTTAAAACTGTCACCCCTTGTCCTGTCACAAGAGGTCCTGCTTAAAAAGTCTTTCCCCATCTTTCTGACAGGCCCCTTTAAGTACTGAAAGACCACAAGAAGGTCTTCCCGGAGCCTTCTCTTCTCCAGGCTGAACAACACCAACTCTTTCAGCCTGGCCTAACAGCAGAGGGGTTCCAGCCCTCACATCATTACTGTGGCCTCCTCGCACCCCACTCCAACAGGTTCATGCCTTCCCATAGGGGAGAAACCTTCATCCAGGAAAATCCCCAACATCTTGGTTTGCTGGTTGCTGCCTTGGCTCTATGCCAGTGCTTCAGCCTTGGGCTGGGGTGGGAAGAATTGGATGTCTCATCGTTTTGCTAATCACACCGTTTCCCAGGGGCTGCCTGACTTAATTGCTCCTGCTCTCTGCCAGGCTTTGGGAGCAGTGCTTGCCTGCCCATGGCTGTAAAGCAGCCCATTTCCCTCACTGCCTTCAGTTAAAATTCAGCTAGCTGAAGGCATTTTTAAACTGGAACAGGATTACAAGTGGGCTGACCTCCTGCAGGCAGCCCTGCCTGCTGGTTCCCTCTGCCTTCCCCACCATCTCCATCCCAGAGATGTGTCCATCAACCTGCATCGCACCACTTACCAGCACATTGGTTTCAATTACCTGATCTGGAAAAGTGCAAATGTCATTTCACTTTTAGAGTATTCCTTTTCACACCCAATCATCCCCATCCCTGCTGTGTGATTGGGTGTAATCCCTGGGTAACCTAATTCCTGATATCGGAATGAAGTTGATGCCCGCAGCTGAAGGCCCAAGTAACTTTATTGGTTTTGGTTTGCTCTGGTGCTATTCAGCAGTGAAGGT
The DNA here is from genome assembly GCA_033124195.1 of Coracias cyanogaster. Taxonomy (NCBI): domain Eukaryota; kingdom Metazoa; phylum Chordata; class Aves; order Coraciiformes; family Coraciidae; genus Coracias; species Coracias cyanogaster. Next base: position 7,635 of record JAVSBS010072482.1, read on the forward strand.
CTCTTTGCTGAATGTGTGGACTATTTGCCAGAGTTTCAGCCTTGATTTGTCATTCCTCCCATGCTGAAGGTGCTCGGCTCAAGGGTAGATAAGGGCTGAGAGTCTTTGTTTCACAGCTGTGCAAGAGCAAATTGGGTTGATGCCTTGTGATGGTGCCATCTTGTTTGCGGGTCAAAAGACAGCAGCTTTTATCTGCTGACCAAGCCTGACCCAGCTGGCATGGCAATGTGCCATGTGATAAATAATTTGTTCTTTTATCTTTAGAAAATCTCCCAAGACACACCTTTGAAAACCTCTCTATGATTGTACTGTGGAATAATTTTAAAAATAGTATTTTAAAAATAAATCCAGACAATTTAGATATCTTTTATCCTCAGTTTGCTATATCCCCCTTGTTTTGCATTGAATTTGTGCTGGGGAAACAAAGAAAACCTATAGCAGAGAATAAAGGTTCACGATCTGCTGAGATCTGTGCCTGTTGTGCTGGCTTGTCCTTGAGCCTGTGGGCTGGAGAGGCTTTGAAAGGGGCCTCCAAAAACCCCTGCAAAGAGTGCTGGGTGTGCATCTGCCCACAGTGCTACTGCTTTGTCCTGCTAATACCAGCCCATGCCACCTCTCCCCCTGGTTTTCTCTGTTTCAGCCCAGGATCCAGGATTCAGCCTCATCCCTCCTGGCTGGAATCACACTGTGTTTCTCAGAGCAGCTGGTGGTGGTAGGGTGCCGGGACTCTTCAAAGCCTTCTTTCCATGGACTACCTCATTTGAGATCCTGGGATTTGTCTGCCTTCTAAGGTCTTTAGACTCACTATATTTTGCTTTGACGTTCTTTATGCCACTATGAGGTTTAATCCTTGCTGGGCACTGAGGTGCAGCAGCAGTGGTGATTTTGGTAGAGACATCCCTGCCCACCCAGTGATGCCACAGATGGCACTGGTGTCCCCGCCACGAGATGCTGCCAACATCTCCGATTTTAGCTCTGCTGCCAGATGCTGTTTTTAGGCAGGAGTCTGCCTGACATCTTCCAAGGTTGGGGTCAGTCTGATAGCAACTGGAGGTCCACACCGCTGTGCTAGAGACCAATCAGCAAGCAGCAAAGCCCCAGCACATCCCTCAGGACTTGCCCACACCCCACCATTCCTCCCAAGGAGAGCAACTGAGATTATGTTTAAAATACAGGAGCCAAAGCCCACCCTTAATGATGCACTGTATTTTTTATCTGAGGACAAAATAGAGTGAAAGGGATCCCAGAATCACAGAATTCCAGCATGGTAGGGGTTGGAAGGGATCTCTGGAGATCTCATTCAACCCTGCTGCTAAAGCAGGGTCACCTAGAGTGGGATACTTTAATACAGAAGAGGCACAAATACAGAAGCCCCATTAGCTGTGCTGCGGAAATGCTGTGCCCAAAAAAGGGGCTAGAAGGAGGGCAAAATCCTACCCATTAATTGTTTTCAATCCTTCAAATGCTATTTGGGGATTTCAGGTGAGGCCAAAGTCACATGGATTTTATCCAGTGACACGTCCACCCCCATTCCCAGCAGCTAGCAAGAGTGTGGGACAGTGGGGAGGACACACAGGCTCAAATGAGCATCTTCAGGCTCCTGCCAGCTGATGCTCCAGCCCAAGGATGCAAGTTTCCACATTGTCCCAGTCCAGGCAGTGCCGGCAGCAGGCTGCGATCGATGGAGCATCAGGGCGAGGAGGTGTGAGCACTGGAAATGAGTGTTTTATTATTCCAGGGCCTTAAGAGGTCAGCCAGGGGAAGAGGCTGGAGCCAGTTCCCTGGCAATTGCTCATCTCCATCCCCTCTTTCATTAGATTTCCTCTGCATGGATCGTTAGGCAGGAGGGAAGAAAAAGGCAAAATGGGGCTCAGCTGGAGTCAGTGGTGATGCTGCTGGTGGCAGACACGGCTTTGGTTTGTCCTGCTTTAATGTCACCTGTGCCATGCTGGCCCCTGTCCCTAAAATGTCACCCTAACGCAGGAAGTCAGCACTGGCTCCCACACATGCAGAACACAGAAAACCAGTGATACCTGAAAGGAGGTTGTAGAGAGGTGGGTGTTGGTCTCTTTTCACAAGTAACAAGCAATAGGACAAGAGGAAATGGCCTCAAGTTGTGCCAGGGGAGGTTTAGAATGGATATTAAGAAACATTTATTTACTGAAAGAGTGATTAAGCACTGGAACAGGCTGCTCAGGGAAGTGGTGGAGTCACCATCCCTGGAGGTGTTCAAAAAATGTGTAGACATGGCACCTCAGGACATGGTCTAGTGGTCATGGTAGTGTTGGGTTGATGGTTGGACTTGATGATCTTATCCAACCTTAATGATTCTATGATTCTACCAGTAATGCCAGTGCTATCATGTGTGACAAGGCGTTTTCTTGCTTTAATTAACAGAAATAGAAAATAATCCCTTGGAAACACTGTCCTCGGCTTAGTCTCCTGCAAATCACGTGAGCATGCGCTGCAGCGAGCTGCTGATAAATCAAAGCTGGGCATTGCTGGGGCTGGGTGGAATGAACCCCAAATCCTGACATTTGTTTTGACACATCACCTCCTTGTATGTTGGAGCAGTGCAGGCAGGTCTTTCGCTCTGTACACAGCGCACCTGGGACTGCATGGCTGACATTGCCGCTGAGGTCAGGAAGCAAATATGTGAACTGCCTATTTTCAAATTAGTAGCACATGGACTCGATCTCTAGGCTCTTGGACATAAGTTCAAACAAATAGAGATATAAAGCTTGGGTGATTTACTGGACCTTTCCTAGACTGGAATGATTAATTGTCTGATTTACTGGTTCCATTTTTAAAATACTGAAGCCCATATAAAGAAAACTAAAGGGAGTATAGAGGAAACGGTTATCTCGAATGCCGTCACTATATTGCTAAGTAGAAAAAAATGATATCACAATGGAATAATTTTAAATATTAACATTCTGATTAATTTCTCTGCAGCAGAGAACAGAAGTGTGAGTGGTGCCCGCCTGATGTGGACAGGCTTGGTGTTAAATGTTTGAGGGATGCAATTCACCGAACTGAGCCAGTCAACTCATGTTAAAATTCTCTCTCTAACCAGCCAGAAATGGTTTGAGGCCATGGTAGAAAAACAGCTCTAGACCCACAGTGGAGTGACAGCATCTGGCACAGCATCAGTGACCACTAAGTCAGGAAAGTCATCCCGGGCATTTCAATGATGGACAAAAGACTGAGGGCAAAAGATGTGCCTTTGGGATATTTATCTGGGTGGCAAAACAATGGCCATGGAAGAAACATGCCAACTTGTCACCATCGGTCCTTGCAAACAACCTGAGCTGAGGATGCGCTGGCGGGAGACAGGTGCTGCTCTGCTGGTGTTACCCAGGGCACCTGAGGTGCAAATTCATGGCTGGCTGGGGGCCAGCACTGGTCCAGTGTTGGCTGCTTTGGCACCCATCTGGTATGACATGCACTATGACTCCAGGATAATTAAACCCAGAACCTCTCTGCATCACCAGCTTTTCATCACAGTCTTTCTTAAAGCACTAGCACATGGAATCTTAGAAGAGTTTGGGTTGCAAGAGACCTTCCAGATCATCAAGTCCCACCATTAACCCAGCACTGCCAAGACCACCACTAAACCATGTCCCTCAGCACCATATATAAATGGCTTTGAAACCCCTCCAGGGATAGGGACCCCACTACTGCCTTGGGCAGCCTGGGCCAACACTTGACAACCCTTTTGAGGAAGAAATTGTTCCTCGTGTCCAACCTAAACCTCCGCTGGTGCACCTTGAGTCCGTTTCCTTTTGTCCTATCACTTGGTCCTTGGGAGAAGAGACCGACCTCCACCTGGATCCAACCTCCTTTCAGGGAGTTGTTGAGATTGAGAAGGTCTCCCCTGAGCCTCCTTTTCCCCAGGCCCAACAACCCCAGGTCCCTCAGCCGCTCCTCACTAGACTTGTGCTCTAGACCAGGGGTCCTCAAACTATGGCCCGCGGGCCGGATATGGCCCGTCAGGGTCCTCAAAGTGGCCCGCGGGTATTTACAGAACTCCCTCCCCCCCTTCCCCCCCGCTGGGGGGAACCCAAGCAGCCGCAGATGACTTCCTGCCACTTAATCCACACCCCGGCCAGAGCCTGGGTGTGGCAAAGTTCCTTCAGTCCCTTCTGGCCACCCTTTCCGGACTGCGCAGCTGGGCTAGGGAGGGGGCAGCGGCGTCAGCGAGGTGGGCGACTCCCCTGTCAGTTTTTTCCAAACTATAGTCCGGCCCCCGACAGTGTCTGTGGGACAGTGAACCAGTCCTCTGTTTAAAAAGTTTGAGGACCCCTGTCTTAGACTCTGTCTTCTGTGTTTAAGTAGCAGGACTCTCCTTGTCTAGACCCTTCCCCAGCTTTATTGCCCTTCTCTGGACACGCTCCAGCCCCTCAATGTCCTTCTTGGGGTTAGGGGCCCAAAACTGAACACAATATTCTGTCTCCATGAAGCACCTTAAGTCATTACGATTAAATCTCATTGTATTAATTTTACAACAAAAACCACAGTGGTAGAGCAGTGGGGAATACCCCTCTGTGCAGCATTTCCTCCACAGTAGCCAGTTATATTCCTTGGGCTACACACATTCCCACCACGGTTGCCTGCCGTGGGCCACAGCATGGGACAATGCATGGGACGCAGCAGCCCAGGTCTGCTGGAAGTCTTTGTCCCCCTTAGTGCATTGCTGAGCTGGTTTCACCTTTAAAGCACGGTGATTACTGTCACATACAATAAAGCAGGATATTAAAAATAAATGCTTGCACAGCCAGACCGGGATGATATTCTGCTTAATCCAACAGAAAAAAAAGTATTGATTTCAAAAACAAAGGGGGGAATAGCCTAAGTTACTAAAAATGAGCTGTAGGCTAGTGAGGGGGTTTTGTCCCTTGCCTTCCCCTGAAATTAGTCCTTTAAATTTAGGATTGCACGAGTTTCAGAGTCACTGTGTAGCACCTCCAGGAACACACCACTGAAGGGTCACTTAATGTGTTTTAAAGGTAAATGGGACTTCAGTGGCATTGGAGCATTAAGGCTCTTGATTTTGTTTGTGCTACAGCTAATGATGAGTTTGGTGATAGATCCATAACCCAGAGCTATGAAAATCTTCCCTTCACACCCAGAAGATGAGAGCCTCCTTCATGATTTAAAAAGTATTTGTGAAAACACCATCTTTAAAGTTGTGCCAAGTTTCCTCACTCACTTTTTTTGCTTTTTGCAGTATCAGTGGCCTGATCCAGGGAAGAGTTAATTTTCTAAATTTGGAACATTATCTGTCATGTGCAACCACTCTGTAATTATTACTTTTTCTGCCACTTAGAAAAAAGGTTATTACAAGAGCCCTTTAATCTAAAAGGCCAATTATATTAAAACTGTGACTTCCATACTTAGACCTCCCTTTACGTGCACACTATTGTGTTTGGTGTAAATTTAGCATATTACATGGAAGTTCTGCTTAGTGGAAGCTTAAAAACATGATTACTACTTGCATCAATGTAAGAATGAACAGTCCCAAGAAACACATCTATGTTACTTATTGCAGCCAGAAGCCCCAACTGTGCTCAGTTTTAGGGAAATAATTTGGATGCAGGGGCTCAATACCTCTCCTTTGCACCTCTGCATGTTGGAGGGGGTGCTGGCTCCAGTTTGGAAGATGCTGGGGGGCAGCAAATGTGGAGAAGCTGAATTTGTGGCTGCTGAGTTCAAGCAGGATCTGCAAGCAGCAGGTAAAGCACCGATCCAGGCTCCTTAGTGCAGTACCTTTTGTAGAGGTATGAAACTTGAAGCATTTGCAAACCCTGTAATTGGTCTACACTGAAACCTTGCATAGGCAGAGCGTGCTGAAGACTTACTGATGTTTTAAATCAATCTGCAAGGGGAAACCCTTTCTTCCCAATAACATAATGCTGTTTACCCTGATTCGTGATCTACCATGAGAAATAATTAGGTTTCAGGACGTGTAATGGAGGAAAGGGTAGAGTTTCAGAGCATCTCCTGTGTACACAGTGGTGATTGATTCTAAGCACGGCTCTGGATGATGAGCTTGTTAGGAAGCAACTGGCACAGACACAGGTCCCTGGGTATTGGCTGCAGAGAGAGGAATGGTAGTTTTACAGGAAATTTAAGAAAACATACTCCTGTGGTCATATTAACTCACTCAGTTTCTAATTGCTCAATTTTTTTTAAACCACATGATGCCATTTTATCAATATTGCTGAAGCAATTGTAAAATAAGCAGACATGGGAGGAAATTTGGAATCCCTTCACTGGGCATGCTGTCCCAAGAGTGCTGCGAATGGTTCATGGACACCATGCACAGGGACAGGGATGATGTCCTGCACTGGGTTGGTTCAGTGTCAGCAAGAGTTAAAACTCAGGGATGAAGCTGGACAAAAGCCATGTTGAGTTGAGTTGTTGCTCCTGCAAACAAGGCGCTTGTCCTGGTTCGGACAGGACAGGGTTAATTTGGTGCAGCCAGGCTATTCTATACCATGCTGACATCCTGCCCTGGGG
>JAVSBS010072483.1:0-12500 GCA_033124195.1 Coracias cyanogaster
TTATTTTGAGATTTATCAACACAAGTTACTGTGTAAAAGCTAGCTGTTTATGTATTAGATATGAAAGACGCTAACCAAATGATGCTGGTTAAATATTTTTATCTTAAGAACAGTTGAAACAAAGTGTTCATATAAACAGACCTGTCCATCCTGGAATAAAACACAGATCTACATAAAAATAATCAAAAGAGAAGGCAAGAATAGATTCCATCAAAAACAAGGGAGTGTATAGCACTTTGTGATAAAAAGTGGACGTCATCTACAAAGATGCATGCATGCATAGAAATATGTAAAGCTTATGAATCCATACTACCCCAGAGAGTCAAACAGACTTTCCCCAGATACCATCTTGTAAAAGCAGAGACAGCAAAGTACTTGACATATATATATATATAAAAAATAATTATTCTGTTAGTAGTATAAAGATCCATCCATTTCTAATGGTTAACTTTACACAGGTATTTTGGCATTTGGGCAATTAACTAAATCTATCCAGACTTGTTGAACTTACTGTACTTACTGAATACAGCCCCTATTCATAACGCTGAAGACCTGATCAGAGCATTAGCTAACACTTCTCTAAGAGTAACTACCGTGAAACACTTCCTGCCCAAAGGTGCTCTCAGCAACAGGACACGTGATTAACTTCAGAATAGATGTGGCTTTTACCAGGATACTATGCACAGAAATATATTTAAAAGAAAATCAGAAGGAGTTATGAATCAACACAGCAGGAGATCTCAGTCAGGAGATCGAACATTTACTCAGCCATATGTAGCATAAGCAGTACACAGACACAGTACACAAACAACAGTAACATACTATAAAATGAAAGTATGAACAAAGATCTTCCCAAAGAAGATCTTTCCAAAGCCTAGTCCCAACCAAATGAGACTGCAGGAACCGCTAATATCATATAGAATATTGCACCTAAAGAGTCATGGTTAGAGGCTGATTATACGTGGTAGGAGAAGACAGCCATTGCCACCTGATAGCTGGATGGTAGGTATAGCTTGATAGTATGTGGAAACTGCTGTGGGAACAATTAAAGGGCTACAAACTCAGTGGCTTTCAATCAAAAAATCTCTCTTCAGTACTAAAATAAATAAATAGGGAAAAAAAAAAAATCAAGCACGAGAGAAAAGTACTAATGGTTTCAGACTCTAGTTACTCGTCTCCCAGCCCACATGAAGATGATAGCTGGGGACGTCCAGCAGGACAGCATAACCTATGCACAACCCACTGGCCCTCTACGTCCTAGCCCTAAGACACCCTCGGATCTTAAGTGAATCAGGAGTTTTTCAGCTGTGGGTTGGGGGCATTGGAAACTTTTACATCACTGAAAATTGTTTCCCACCAGAACTTGGATCTTTCCTTGGATCCAGTGTGGTACTGGAAAAGACACCTGAGAAGGATCAAGTATTTCAGACAAAACATCTTACCAGGACCTTAGGAAGTTCTTGTCATTATGCAGAGTCAATGGGAAACAGATACCAGACTTCTTCAAAAGGCATTGGGTGATTGCTGAATATCATATAGTGCTACAACTAAATAGTAAAAGAACCAAGAAAATCTCCTAAGAGGAAGTTAAAAACCTTCCCAGATGTGAAACTGAAAACATGGAAGCCAGAAGCAGCATAAATAGTGCTTTCTCCTGAGACTGCAAGCAACGAGTAGACAGCAAGACAGACACCAGACAGAATGCACCTTCATTTCTGACAATACAAGATTAAAACCCCTTAATGATTTTAACAGTTTTAACTCTGGTATGGAAGTTATCAATAAAACTGTATTAAATGCGGAGTGTGTCATCAAAGACTCTCAGCATCTCAGAAATAAATGGATTTAGGAGGTTAAGGCTGACCCATGCTTCAACTTCATGAAGTCTAGTAAGCTCCGTTAACAAGTAAACCCTGTTAACCCTGGTTAAGGGCTTGCAAGACAAGGTCAATATAAGAGCAGACCAAAGTTTGAACTATTCTGTATCTGAAGCCCAAAAGAAAAAAGAAGGATATGAAGATTCTTTTAAAAGTTAAAACATGCAGAGAAATACTTTAATCCAATTGCCTAAGCCAGTAGTTTGAGATTTCTGTTGGCATAGATGTCCAAAAGATCTTCATAACCTTCAAGAAGAGTTGTAAATCAGAACAAATTCATTAAAAACTCTTGTTATGAGGTGCTAGGGCAAGAGAAACAAAAGCTGCTGGCTTGTCCACCTTCTTATCGCATCAAGACCATTCTATTGGCAGATTTTACAGCTAAGTACTAACACAGGCTTTTGCTAGACATCTAGACATCTGTCTTTCTGACAGGAGTCACTGCGCAGGGGACTTAAGTGGAAGCAGTCTGAGGTACAGTATGCTTAGAACTGCTTGTTTCCTCTGCTCCAGACTAGCAGATTGCTACCAAGCAATCACAACCTTCAGTGTCCCTAAATGTAACTGAATCCTACTGAAGAATGATAGAGGTGCTAGGTCAGAGATGAGTCTTCAAGGATTGAGCTTCTTAGACTGTGATTTTGGGCAGATAGCAGTGAAGCAACCATTATGCACATAGATGTCTCCTGAACATCTCAAGTACTACAAAATAAATGGGACAGATCAGAACAATAATTTGGTAGCTTTTCATCCAATTGGAGATGACTATACTGCATTGTCATTTTGGTTTCCCATTTTCCTCTTGTACATTAAGTTTAGAGTTACTGTATTGCGCACACAACAAAATACATAAAAGCAGTCCCTCAATTACTTCCATTTACAGGGAAGACCCTTCCAGGAGACCGTTGCTCACCATTTCAGGTAGCATAACAAAATTTAGAAACGTCAGAAATCCTTCAACAAAGCACCGACGTTGGGTTTGACTTTCACAGCTGAGACTTCAATTTTTCTATGATACAGCCAGTTTCATAGGAAAAGCATGTATTTTCTGCACAAAAAATCAGGGTATGGTCTTTTACATTCTTAACTAGTATTACTGTATGTGACCTGTACTTCCAATACTCAACTTTGGTTAACTCACAATTTAATTTCAGACTCATTCACTGACCTCATTGCTTTTTGAGTATTTTCCCCATTTCATTATTAAATCCTATAATAATACCATTTTATTTAAGGTGTTCTCATCATATGTATGGTAGTCATTTGCAACAGAACACTTTTCCCTTATAGCTGTTATTCCTGAGAAAATAAGAAATAGGGGGAAAAAAAGCTTTCTTAATTTTTCCAGCTCATTATTCCCTTGCTTACTCACTAAGGGAAAAAAATAACCACATCAAAACTAACAAAGCTGTCATCTTGGGTTAGATGACAGAAAGGCAGATTCTGCCATGGGGACATGCACAGATCTAGAACCTGCAGATACATAACCATGCACTTTAGATGAGTAGTGAAAAGACAACACTGAAATGAAGTGTGGCTTTTTCCATTCCATATCTATTACTACAGAACAGTCCTTCTTTGTATGGCATTGTCTTGTCCCCTAAGAAAATGTATTTACAAAATACTCTGAACTGCACAGAAATCTCCTCAGAAAATGTACACAATCTATATTTTTTGATCTATTTCTAAAGCAAAATAATTCCAAATGAACTGCGGAACAGAAAGACCTAAAGTGAATTTTAAGTTAATAAATTACAGCTACGTTATTTCTACGTTAATATTTTTTTTAAAATACTGGTGAGTAAAGGAAGGAATATTTTATTCTTAATTTCATTTGGTACCATGATTAAATACAAGCACTGGAAAGTGGTAAGCGCAAGAGTCATTTTAACCACACACTATAATATGCTGGAAGTGACTTACAATGGAATCATTACACAAAGTCTATTATATTTGTCAAAGCCTTTTAAGTAACAGCAGTGGAAACAGTGAGAAGAATAGCAACACGGGCTATTAGATGAAGAAAGAATCATATTCTATGGAAAAATATTTGCACACTTTTTTTTTAACCCTCTCATGATAGTTTTAATTCTAGTGCTTCTAGAAGGAAACAAACAATTGTACTGATTATATGAGTCAAGGCTTGTTTTTTAAGAGATAACACCTTGCCATATGAAATCATGAATTTGTAAGACAGTGCAGAACCACTTAGGCAGCTATTCTTAGAAAACAAGATTCTTATCTGATCAAAGAGTTCTTGGTACCTTATGAAGTACAAGTCAAAGGACATTAACAATCACAGAAGAGAGACTGTTTAAAATACAGGAGACCTAACCACTCATCTGGATTATACCATCCAGAATCATTAACCAAATGGAAAAAGCATGTCTAGTTTTTAAATAACATTAGTATATAGTGATTTTTTTTTTATGGCATCAACCAGAAAAAGTATTCTGGCTTACCAATCACAATGCTTTTCATCCCAATTTAATATTCTGCAAACCAGTACCCCAACACAGTGTCATCAGAAACTGTTATCAACTGATCAGAACTTGTGCAAAAATGTCTTAAGCGGATGGTATTTTAATATCTGTAGCTTATCAACATTTAGTGCAAACAAATACACAGAACATAGATAGTACTGTGATCAATTAAGCAGGAAATCAGGGATAAGAGAGTTCTCTGAGATCTATGTATTAAAGACACTTAGAAGAACTGGGTATTATTCCTTCTGGAATGTGTTTTTAAGTATATTACAAGAAGAACAAAATTAACCATATTCTTAAATCCTTTGGAAATACAGTATATTTCAGAGAAAAATAAAGCACTCTCATAGTATTGTGATAAGCTACATGAATAGGGCTACAATCCCCCTCAGTTTAAACCTTTCCAAGTCATGCCCCCCATCCTAGATACACAGGTGTGCACCTACCTCCTACGTTTCATTATAATCTGGAGTCTCCCAAATGGTATGTTTGAAGCCAGTAAGTCAATGACCAAAGGACTTCCAGTCATATGCATGCAGGAAAAAGCTGAAAAAGCGGACCTGCTAAAGTTTCAAAAGTCAAGCTCAAAAAAACCTCATTTTCCACCAGTTTCTAGAATGGAGACTCACAAAAACCACACGAGTCCCCCACTTCTCTAATATTCACTTGCATTCAAAAAGGTGGGCTTTTTAAAACAAAAATCTTTTTCCCATACTTAACTCTGTTTCTTGTTCTAATTTAAAAAGAACAGCAAAATTGAACTTTTTCTTAATGAAAAAACTACTGTCTATACGCTCTACAAACATCAATGGCTACCAAAGACATCTACTAGATTTCACGGCCCGGTGGTCTGATCCAGAATACTAATTTGTATAATGTACAATGTAAGCAAACTGAAACTGCATTGTAGAAATCAGAAATGCCATTTTGACAGTCCTTGATTTACCTTTTAGGACCCAAAGCAGAGTCTGAGACCTGCACTCTGTGCTCACACCATCTTTTGGGCAAGGCAGACTCCAGTCATGGAAACTCCACTGAGCCAGAAGCAAGTATTTCTGTACTTAATATAAAATAATGTGAATTAAATGTATCTGATCTTCTTTTCCCTTGTATCTGGTACTCCTGAAAAGCTATGTTAAATTTGCATTCAAGATGCTGACCAATAACATACGTTTTAACTTACTGTGGCAAATAAAACTTTGTGCCATATGGCTGATTAGAGATATTCTCTCTCTTTTTCTTCTTCTCTAAACAGCTGGGTGAGTAACAACAAGGAAAAGACAGTCAGCAGCTGCACACTGTTATCATTACTTTGATACTGCTTGAAGGAATCTAAGCCTTCCACAGGTATGCACCTGAGATTAGAGGCAAAGAATTTTCCTCTCTAAATATGAGAGGAAACAGCTATGGGAGTTATAATTATGTTTTACAGGTGTCATCAGAACAATGCTTCCAAATTTTACCCAGAACAAACATACTCTTTTTCTATTTTGTGATCGAATTTTTCAAAGGTCTTCAGGGAAAAGATATTACTGTACAAAGGCAACAACAGTGAGTAAATAAGTATAAAGGCAAACACTTCTACTGCAGACTTCCCAACTTTATCTATTTCACCCATGCAACTTTAGTAGTTATCCAATAGGATCTGCAAACACAGCATTAACCGTTGGAGCTCTGTGTTTGATTACTGAGTACCAGGGATTCCCAGGCTGGAATTTTGCTGCACCATCATGGCTGGCAGAGCCCTTGTTGCTAATTGGTGGAGAATTAGTGAGCCACACGGCTCTGGCTCCTCATAAGTCAAAAGGTATTTGGAAAGGGTAACAGCTGTAGGAACTTCACCTAATATCACCTTCTATGCACCCAGTGTTTTAGTGGCCACAGGATGCCTGATCTGGAAAAGCATCAGCTGCAGCTGGGGCTAAGTGGGAAGAGGGAGCTTTTCTGAACTTTCCATTTTCTCCTACAGGGTTCAAGGTTTGGAGATTATCTGCATTATTTTCTCAGCTTCTTTGGATATCTGAGTACTTCTTCCTTCTATATTGAATAAGTGCATGGGAACAATATTTCACAGAACAGTACCAATAAAGGGAACAATAAAATATCCTAAAGGAAAGTTAAATTTTAGTTTGCATAGTCAAACATTTACAAAGACTTTCTCATCCACTCATCATCCTAAGACGTACCACCAGAGCTACGCACCCAGTCACAGGAATATGAATTTGGAAAGTTCATAATAACTAACTTGTGAAATAGCACAAATCAAAGGAATACTTGCACAAATTTCAGAAACCACGATATTGTGAGCTTTTCTCATGTAACTCATGAGCATGAAAAATATAATCTATTGAGTATATAATCTTTCCAACTAATTAGGGAACAGCAATTACAATGCAGCATTAATTGTGGTCTTTGTGAATATCAAAGGTTTTCTTCTACGCATACACACACATTTTCAAGACAGAAACCACCCTTTCATTTCTGGAGAGCACCTAGAAATCTCTGGACACTACCCTGCCAGCAACTGTGTTATTTTTCTTTAAGTTGAAGTTATTGTACATGGCTATCGTTGCTAGGTAGGACTTGGCTTCCAGCATTGTAACAGTGATGGCTGAAGTCTGGGCTGGGCAAAGAAACAAGCTAAAATTCAGAGGTGAAAATTACCTCTGTGGGGGTGGTTTGTATTTGTTAATGCCTTTTAAAAATTATCTTGGATATTTGCTTGAGCAAGGTACTGCCAGTCTCTGCTCTCCAGGCATCCTAGCACTTGTACTCTTGTTGCTTTCAAGTTCAGTGTCACCAAGATACTTCCAGGCAACAGATCATCTAATGAAGAACAATATGATGTCAGTGTGTAATGACTTCCTGAGAAAAAGAGTGATGTTATTCAGCAATACAAAGAGACAGTCTCACTTTCTTCTCAGATAAACAACTTGGTAATGAAAGATTGTTTAGAGGTAAAGAACAACTGAAGGAAATTTAAAGGGGCATAGCAACTAGGGTGTTACAAAATCCAAAACATCCACATTTTAAATATTAATAACAGACAGAGACACTGATTTCATTTCTATTGACAGGAAATTAAAAAATAAACACATAAAAATTCAGATGAGGATTTTAAAAAAACATTATCCAGTGACAGACACTGAAGAAAGGAGTATCTCTCAAAATAGCATATACAGAAGAGCAGTAAAAATTATCACTACACTCATGTTTGGCTCCAAATCACCGTACAAAACTCAAACCTGATGTAACTGATAAAAACATAGATGGCACTGGTATATCAGAATTTGTCTTTATGAATCATGAAGCATTAGAAGTTTCAAACTGAAAATGCTACAAGAGTGTACCTTAATACTTGTGTGAAGCACAGCAGTCAGGCAGCATCAGGAAGGCTTGAACCCTACTTGCGTTATATTTCTTCCTATACTTTAAGTCCACTACACTGCCAAACAGTGCTAAACATCTGTACTGCAAATGCAAATCACGCCCAAATCCCTGAAAATGGAAAATCTGTGTATTTTTTAATTCACTAATGCCACCAGCACTCTGCATGCAGCAAAAAAAATGGTCATTACAGAAAGATGCCATGAGCCATTTTTAAATAGAAGCCATTTACGTTTACCAGAATCTTATTGTGTGTCTTGGTTTTGGTTTTTTAATAGTGCTAAATAGTCACTTGGGAAAGCCTGTTATGTACAAACAGCACACACACAAGCTTAATTCTTCAGCAACTTCAGACAGAAGTGTAAAATGCAAGCCGAAGTCCAAAGGCAAGGAGGTAGAGCCCTACTAAATCTGATGCAAAGCCTAATCTGTCTTTTGTCTGTACAATCTGTGGAATATTTGAAAGGGAATCAAACATGCCAGCAAACATTGCATATTACTTGTCTCAAGGGGAGTTCTGAATTTCTGTTCACCCACCCAGATACAGATAATCAAAAGGAAGACCTTATAAGCCAAGTACTCTAGGGTAGCTCATCTATTTCTACATTTCTCTCCCTGCATATAAGGCCACCTTCAGCTTATCAGCAGAATGTACCATAAAAGGTCTAAGAAAATAGTAAATGCAATATTTATGTCAGCAAAAACTATTTCTAATGCTAGTTCTGTGAACACTCAGAATGCAGCGAAGTAGTTGGACAGCTTTTGTGGTTTCCTATCAGTGTGAAGGGCAGTGTCTCTTCCCTGGTGTACAATCTTACAAGTTTTTAAGAGAAGTGCCATTACTGCTGTTGGCATTGTCACCAGCAGACAAACCTGGTGAGCTCAGTCTTAATGCCTACTGAGTTTGATCACTGGTGTGAGACGAGGTCACACTCACAAAATACCAACCACGAACCTGGAAGACTCCTAGTTCACACTCCTGCCCTTCTAATTTATACTTCAAAAGATTATATTAACTGGTATTAGAACAGAGAATTACTCTACTCTTAGTTCACAACTGTTCTATTGCCATATCTTTAACCATTACAAAAATAAAATAAAAAGATAACTATAAAGCTAGATAGCAAAATAAAATGTGTAAAAGAAACACCTACATAATAACTATAACATGCTCAACAGCTCACTCATCCTTCCACAGTATAAATGTCAACTGATGTTCATATTATCCCTCAGAGAAAGAGTCCACCTGCCCCACAATTTTTTCACACAGGGGTCAGATTAGGATACTCATTTTCTGGTGATATTTTGAAAGTAAAAATACATCATGCCTTTAAGGTTTTGAGTACAGTTACAACCCATTTCCTTTAATCTTTGATCTTTAGTATGGTTCCACATATGCAGCTGAGAACCAGGTTGATACATTTGATTAAAGATACAACTAAAGACACCACTTTCTGTGTGTAATATAAGGAAATGAAATAAAACAATCAGCTCAAATGTGGATTTTTTTTTTTCATTCAAGAATTTATAGAATTATTTGAAATTGATCTGATAACTTTTACACTGTTTCTATTATACTACCTACTCATCAGTGACTGTTTTGAAAATTACTGAATGGAACCCAGTGTCTGAAATTATCACTATTAAAGAGTCCACCATACTTCATGTTTTGGAAACTGACCTTTTCTATATTTATTCTCAATACAGTGATCCTCATTTTCTTTTTGGTTTGTCTCCTATGGACTTTTCTGTGAACACAGCAACAATGAAAACAGACAGTTTTGAAACACTGCCTTCTATGCTTGCCAGAATTTACTCTACAATTTAAGGAAGCCCTCTGCTACTTAACGTCTGGTATTTTCTTTGGCCAAGAAATCTTTTGAAATTCTGACTAGAGCTGTGAAAACCCAGATGATAAACAAGCACAGCAGTGCAGTGTGTTGAGGATTTAATTCAAAAAACTTACCATGTTTTCTAGGCTCACTAGCCTCTTCGAGCTAAATTCATCTCAGCACTGCTTTTAAATAAATGTCAGGAAGTAAAAAATACAAAAATGTTTAATCAGTCAGAATTCTTTCAACAGAAGGTGTAGGAGCTTAATGCCAGTCACGGGCAGAAAATAACTAAAAGCCCAGTAAGACAACATCACTGCATAGGGACACACTTACTTACCTTCTAACTATGGTACCTGAAAGTACAGCTGGACAGCCTGCTTTCACTGTAAAAAAAAATCACACCTTGCTATTTTCAGTTCCACTCAATTCTGGCTGATAAAAGTTCATTTCATATACTTCTGAGGAGAAATAAAATAAAACCAGTGCCCTACATACTCAGATTCTCCATTGCCTTGCACAATCATTTATATTTTTGCAAAACACGTGTAAACTAGCACAAAGTGCTACTATCCTAGTG
Source organism: Coracias cyanogaster (assembly GCA_033124195.1). Classification (NCBI taxonomy): domain Eukaryota; kingdom Metazoa; phylum Chordata; class Aves; order Coraciiformes; family Coraciidae; genus Coracias; species Coracias cyanogaster. Next base: position 10,163 of record JAVSBS010072483.1, read on the forward strand.
TCGTTATTTCCCACCCACTGTGCAGAGGTGTAAATGATGACACACTGTGCATGGGAGTAGTGAATCAGGCCCCACATTTTCTGGAGATATATTAGCACGGAATCCTATGAAAGGAAAAGCAAGGACACTAAAGGTACTGAGGAAAAGAACAATAACATTTTTCATTGATAATGCTATACATGTTCTTAGTAATGACTCCCTCTCTCAGCTCACTCTAAGTAAAGCGTTTGGCATGTTCTCTAGATAGAGCAACAGTACAAATACAGCTGTGTATATCTGACACACAAGCATTTGATTTTGGACTTGCCGAATGTTCAGATAGTTGATGAGATCTCTTCAGTGTTGCTGCACATAAAACCCAAGGTATCTGCAGGATGCCCAATTTTGATATTAATCACTGTCCTCAATAGACTGAGAACTTGCACCAGGGTCACTACTGTGCATCTCTTCTTGCCCTAAGATACGTTTGCAAAGAAATTGCTATTCACCACAGGGAAGCTGGGAGGAGAATGCCTAGGAAATTGATAGGCATCAATTGTACCCACAGCTGTGAGTTCTTCAGTTCTGGCTGCCACAAACGTAGTTTCAGGTCTTTTCACAGTTCTTTCAGTGCAAAAGAAATGGGGACTATTCCTTGGTGTTATTTCAGCAGTCTCACTAGCTTCAATTTCTCCCCCCATGTTCAGACAGCTGTTGAACCTGTCACTCATATGAAGACTCAGTGTAGAGCAAGAAATGTAGCGCAATCCTACCATCAGATGCTCTCTTCAATACAGAAGAACTTGCTGTGTCAAGCTTTAACATAAAAGGTAGTACATATGATGTTCTGGTAGATGAGTAATAGACATGGATTCCCTTGTACAACTTTCGTATCTTTCTTTTGGCTGGAATTCACAGCTAACACCGTGCTATTGCATTGCCCAAGCCCTATGCCCTTATCCTTTCAGTGCCAATCACAGTGAGTTCAATTCTCATTGCAAAGTATCAATATTTTCAACGATGAGACTTAACAGAAGCAGCCAAAGAAACAGTAATATAAAGTGTTCTGTATTTGTCCTCTACTACTGCTTGTCCTTTCCAGTAACATTCACTTTCATTCCTTACCCCTCTTGCAAAGAAAGTTCATTATAATTATGCTATAGTGGTCACCATCACAGTCAACATTTACACAGTTACTAGATAGTAGCATCTGAGCAACCGCAGTGTTATTTCTACACAGAATAGGAAATAACTGTGGTGACCCTGATACCGTTGTGTGGTAAATGTGGTTGCATGTTGACTTACTGTTCTTCACTGTACTGGCATCATAATTATTTTAAGAAAACCAATAAAACTACAGAATAATAGAATACTTGATAGACAAACTCCTCCCCTTCAGAACGCACTGCCTACTTTTTCAGTGGCAGAATAATGTGGAAAATATTAATCATAACAGATACCTTCTTGATGTAAGATATATGCAGACATAAACCCACATATTTATGTCTATAAGATTCAAATAAAGGCACTGGAACACACAAAACGGCAGTAACTGTCAACTTCCGCTTCTGTAGTTTTTCCTTTTCACATATATACCATTATTACATGCTCATCTATTTCCAGTTAATAGTCAAAATCAAAGACATTCTGTTCTTTCCTTGAGTTCTCTCCAAATGTTGAAAAATGACTGTTTGCTTTTCTTTTGTTCACAGAAAACTCTGAATCACCTTTTGGTCTCAGTCAGATCATACCTGGTATTCTGTAAATCTCCCAGGAAAGTGTGAAGTATTTAAGAGATACTTAAAACATTTCAGAAAGTCTTTTCAGATTTGCTTCTGCCCGTCTGAGTAGTTTTGTTATATCATAGGCTAATGTAATTGAAAATAGATTGACTCACATCTAACACTGTGGTAGGGGAGTAGTCTACATATCAAACTACATAATTATCCCGTTTAATGATCTAAGTGGTAAGGCACTCCTAAAAACTTAATGAAGGGGACACCTACAAAGAGACACATGAGGAAAACACAGCTAGAACTCAAGACAGAAATGAGCAGGAATCACAGCTGACAAAAGTACAGTTGTATCAATCCCACTTACAGCCACCCTTACAAAGCACAATTGAAAAATAAATAGCAGTAACTCTACTATACCTTTTGTAAATTTTCTAACTAGGGAGATACTTACATTAACACTGCAGTGTCTTTGTTGCTCCAGGAATAAAAAAATGAGCTCAGAAAACCAGACATGGCCCATAAGGCCCATCCTTCATTCTTCCTCCTACTCTTTACTTTAGCATTTAAAGAAAGCTCAAAGTATGGCTACTCCACAATGCCCTCGCAAAGTCTCTGTTCATGCT